>CATIVE010000404.1:0-17234 GCA_949628195.1 Phasia obesa
GGAAAACCGTTTGATATTTTCTAAAGTATTTTATTTCCCAGGAAACGGGAAAGTAATAATTGCAATTGCGGGAATTCCCAGACTTACCGAGAAAAATCAATTTCTAAAGAAATTAAGATTACTAAAACAATATATTTACAATAGTATAGATACTATAGATAGTCTTATTAAAACAAATAACAAAATTCTGAATTCATATAACTCACAAACATAGAAAATAATTAAAAAATATGTAAAAATATCTATAGCGGAGTTTAGTGTTTTTTGCATGGTGTAGCATAAGTGCAAATCCATAATATCATAGCTCTTTTGTGAAATCCAACAACAAAATACCTATTGTTTTTTGTGAAATTTTAAATTTATAATGCATTTGCCTGTTCCAAAAAATTCTTGTTTTATTAAAATGAATTAAAACAAGTAAGAGTCCTACATTGAGCCATGCCGTATATTAGATACCCTTAACCATGCTAATGTTAGATATTCTCTTACTCCATTATATTTCCCAATTTCACAACAATATATGTGTGTACATACATACATTCGGTTTTTACTTTTATGATTTTCAACTTCATTATTACAAAGATAAAAATATAGATAAGTTTTCGATAATTTTTATCGAAAATTTCTTGTAAAGATCTTATCGAAAATTTTTTGTAAATATTTTATCAAAACTTTTATGTAAAAATTATATCGATTTTTTTTGTAAAATTTATCAAAATTTCTTTGTTAAAATTATATCGAAAATTTTTTGCAAAATTTATTTGAAAATTGTTCGTAAAAATTTTACCGAAAATTGTTGATATAAATTTAATCAAAATTTTTTGTTATATTGCGTTAGAATGGTCAGACTAAAGAATTGTCAATGAGACAATACGATAATGTGCCTATTGACTGCTCCTGGTTCCACAGGAACTCTGTGGGTCTTTCGGCTACCTCTATGTGTATTGCTTTCTATAAAGGCCTTTAATATAAATCAAAGAAGAAAAACCCTACGAACCTAAAAACAAACAATAATTACCCCTCGCAAGGGGTATTGATGGCCCTGAGATTAATTTTTTTTTTTTTTGATTTTTCCCTACTTCGAAACTATCAGCAGATTAAGAGTTTACAAATTACATCAACGTTTGCTAAACTTACAAAATGTTATGAGCGGCAAAATGCCCATTTTGTACACTGCTTTCTTAATCCAAAAAGCTCCAGGATTGGTCATTTGCTTCAACTTTAACTATATATATTAAAAACTGATCTAAAAACAATACAAAACTGATTCTTTTGCTGTACTTAATAGTTCTTAATGCGACATTAAAGAGATAAATGGGAATCTATGTTTCTGGCTTCAAATAACTCATTTTTATTTTCAAACAAATTAGCAGCGTTTAGTTATTTTTATCTGTTGGCTCTATTTATATTTTGATAAAAACACAATTGTTAGTTGATGGTCCAGTAGAATTTTCCTGGGAGATTTATAAAATTGTTTCCCAGGATTTCCCAGGCGGGAATCGCCGTTTCCCAAACCCTGCCACCAATAGTCAATTTTAGTGAAAAAAAAAGTAAATAAACTTAAATAACCATAATTTCTTTTGTAACTGATTTTTTCCAGCAAGCCCAGGAATTCCCGTAGATACAATTAAAGTAATAATGTACTTTTTATAATATTTATTAAATAAAAGACACGAGTTGTTTTCGTTTTAAAGAAAATATGAATAATGAAAATATTTTATTTCTATTTGACAAACAATTCTAAAAACTATAAATTTTAAAATAAATATTTAATATATTGAGTACATAAATAATAAATTGAACAAGTTAAAATTCCAGTGGTTCACCACATTACCCCCTTTACAAAGAATCAAACACTTGTTTGAAAACGAACTCTCTTAATATTTAAATTTTCATTAGCCACATATGCGGGCTTAAGTCTGTCTATAGAAATGGTTTGCTCTTTTCCGTTAACGTAAATTTTAAAGAATTTCTTGTATTTTTTAATAACCGCGTAAGGGCCAGAAAAAGGTGCTTGAAGTGGAGTTTTAACAGCATTAACTTTCACAAAAACATGAGTGCATGTTTGCAAGTCCTTAAATATAAAGGTGTTATCTTTGCTATGATTTGTCCCTGGAACTGCTTTAATATTTGAAAAATTTTGGCGAAGTCTTTTAACAAAATCTGAATGAGAGTTTTCACTGAATGATTTGTTGAAAATTTCAGATGGTAAACGAATTCCAGTCCCATAAACTAATTCTGCACTACATAAGCCAATATCCTCTTTGATTGTTGATCTTAAACCGAGAAGAATTGTTGGTATAGAATCAGTCCAATTTTGATTTCTGTGGCATTTGATAGCTGATTTAAGTGTTCTGTGGAATCTCTCGATTAAGCCATTAGAACTGGGATGATAAGCTGTAGTTCTAATGTGTTCTGCTCCGAGGAATTTTGATAATTCATTAAATAACTCCGATTCAAACTGACGGTCCCTTTAATGCCAGGGTGTGATAAACCGTGAAAGTTATTAAAAAATCAGCTCACGTAAGGGTTTAGGAATGTAAGGACGTAATAAGTCATGAGAGTTGTCACAATAAATTTTGATTGATGTGTTGGGGACTTCCATCTGCACTAAATTGAGTACCGTTGGTTTTGTAAGTAATTCTGCCAATTCTTCATCACAATCTTGACATTTCTTGATTTGCTCTGGTGATATGGTTGATGGTAAAATAATTGTCGATATCCGCGATAAGGCATCAGCAACTACATTTTCTTTACCAGCAATGTAGTGTATATCTGTAGAAAATTGACTGATAAAATCTAGGTATCTAAACTGTCTTGGTGTACAGGAGTCAATTTTTTTGCTGAATGAATAAATAAGAGGTTTATGATCAGTAAAAATTTTAAAATTGCGGCCCTCTATCAAACAACGAAAATGTCTTATACTTTCATAAATCGCGAGTAGCTCTCTATCATAAGCACTATATTTTGTTTGCGCTTTAGAGAGTTTCTTAGAAAAGAATGAAAGTGGCAATTGCTTTTTTGAATCCACATCCAATTGTTGTAAAACGGCACCAATGCATGTATTAGAAGCGTCAACATATAAAGAAAGTTGTGCTGATAAAGATGGATGAACAAGTAGAGTACAATCAACCAGGGATTTTTTTAATTTTTTAAAGGAATCAGATTGGGCGTCTGTCCATACTAATTTTTGATTTTTTTTTGGATTACACTTTTGAAACTCATTTAAAGGAGCTTGTAGTTCAGCAATATGAGGAATAGATGATCGATAATAGTTTATCATTCCTAGAAATCTTCGTAAGGATGTTATATTTTCTGGTTTTGGATACTTAAGAATTGATTCAATTTTCGCAGGTGATGGTTTTATACCATTTGAAGTAATTAAGTATCCAAGAAAAACTATTTTCTTCTTTCCAAACTCGCATTTACTTGGATTTATAACGATGCCGTACTCATTAAGACGTTGAAACAATATTCGTAGATGCTCTAAATGTTCTTCTTCTGAAGTTGATGCAATTAGGAAATCATCTATGTAAGGGAAAACAAAATTTAATCCTTCAACGACTTCGTGTATAAAACGTTGGCAAGTCTGAGCAGCATTTTTTAATCCAAATGGCATGCGTAAATACTCAAACAAACCAAAAGGAGTTATTAATGCTGTTTTTTCAATATCAGCTTCAGCCATAGGAATTTGGTGAAAAGCTTTAACTAGGTCTATTTTAGAAAAATAACTCTTTTTATATAAAATATTCTGAAAATCTTTAATATTGGGAATAGGGTATTTATCAAATATTGTATGTTTATTTAAACGCCTGTAATCACCACAGGCGCGCCATGTTCCATCAGGTTTTTTAACCATATGTAAGGCACTTGCCCAAGGACTTTTCGAACGACGTATTATGCCAAGTTGAAGTAAAAGATCAAATTCATCTTTAGCCTGTTGTAATTTTACTGGATCTAATCGTCTAACTTTACAACTGAGTGGATGACAATTTGTAACGATATGATGTTTGACAGGCGATTGTTCTACAAACGTTGTATTAAAATCCCTAGTTATAGCAGGAAACTCTTTTAAAAGATTGTAGAACTTGTCTTCAGTGTTAAAAGTTCTGATAGATCTAATGGGCGAATTCTGAACAAGGCATTTTGAAAAACAATTTTTACGGGTATCAATTAATTTTTGATTTCGTATATCTATTAAAAGGCCAAAGTGTTCAATAAAATCGTTGCCCAGAATAGGAACATCAACACTCGCAATAATAAATTTCCATTTAAAAACTCTTTTTAAGTTTAAAGTGAATTGTAGAGTCTTTTCACCATAGGTATTGATAATAGAACCATTTGCAGCATATAAAACTCTTTTAGATGGAATTGCGTTTTTGTAATTGTTAGGTAAAACTGATACGTCAGCACCTGAATCAATTAAAAATTTTAGTTTTGAAATGGGATCTCTTATAAATAATCGACGACTTAGTACAACAGCTCTAACATCACTCGTCGTCTCTAGTGATTGGCTTCTGAGTTTTCCGAGTAGATCTGGGAATCATAATTACATGGAGGAATACATCGTGTTGCTTTCTCCTTGAAGCGCTGGTGGTAGAAACATAACTTATTGTTTCTATTCGTGCTAGGAGAAGGACTTCTAAATTTTTTCTTATTAGATGAAGCTGCTGGAGTTAACAGTTGGATAAGTTTGTCCAATTTGCTATCAATGTTCTCAAAGAGAGAAGAATAACTATCCACGCTGCTTACACCTGAAACACTATTCTTTTGGGAAGCTACTATATCGTCAGCAATATCCAACAATTTTTCTAATGTTGTAATTTTACATAACCCTCTTAAATTCTGTTCTAGCTCATGTGGAAGTTTTTTTAACCAAAGTGTAAAAAGAACCTCATCTGTTACTTGATTACAACCTAGTTCTTTCATTTCATAAAAAAGGCAACTGGGCTTCTTATTTCCGAGATAATGTTCATCAAACAAACGATTTATCTTAGATTCTTGTGACTCTGCATATAAGCTAAGAAGTTTGCATTTCAGGAAGTTGTATTTATCACTGTGCGGTGGGGTTTTAATGATGCTAGAAATTTTTTTATGATAACTAAATCCAGCGAATCTAGAACCTTGGTGTATTTAATGTTATCAGAAACTATTGAAAAATTTTTGAATTTCTCTTCTGCAGTTAAAAACCATAAATCTGGATTTTGCGTCCAAAATTGTGATAGAACCAAAGAATTTGCTCTTTTATACTCACAGTCAGCAGCTTGTAATGACTCTCGAATATTTGTGGTATTATCTACTGGTAAACTTGAAGATGATGTAGCTGTTTCTAAAAACAAATTAAACCGGGATTCAATCGATACCAAAAATTGTTCCATTTTTTCCACAATTCCAATGTTTTCAGGATTTGGAGCAGATGATGATGATGTGCTTTCCATATCTGCTAATTCAATTGAAAAATCATAACGTCTAGGATCATCAACATGAAAAACTTCCATTACGTGTGTTTCAATTCGAAGTATTTTTTCAGCTTTACGACCGCTTACGGGAAGGTTCCATTTTCTCAAAATAAATAAAATTTCCTCGTTATTTAAATCTGCGGTAGTTTTCATATTTGCTTGCGTCGGGGTCACCAATAAAGTAATAATGTACTTTTTATAATATTTATTAAATAAAAGACACGAGTTGTTTTCGTTTTAAAGAAAATATGAATAATGAAAATATTTTATTTCTATTTGACAAACAATTCTAAAAACTATAAATTTTAAAATAAATATTTAATATATTGAGTACATAAATAATAAATTGAACAAGTTAAAATTCCAGTGGTTCACCACACAATTATTTTTTCCTGTTACACAAGAAATTAAAAAAAGTCTGGGAAATGTCAAACCCTAGCTGAAGGAAAAGTAGTCGAAAATAATTTTTTTCAATTGCTAGTTTTTGAAACTGTTGGTAAGAAAAATTTTGAAAAAAAATTTTTTTTAAGAAAAGATTTTTAATTTGTTGTTTAAAGTAATTATAAATGTATTTTCTCCAAGCGGATGCTTAACGAATGAAAGGAAAAAAATTAAGAAGCACGTCACTTCAACATTGTTAAACAAACATTATATTGTACCCTTCGAAATCAACCGTCAAGCAAAATAGAACATGATAAAATAATAAAATAAATTTATAATCGAAAAGCGTCTTGATGTCGAGTAACACTGGCGCTAAGCTATTGACAAAAATCTTAAAGGAGGTTAAAGATTTAGTGACACACTTACACAGTGCGTATTAACAATCGTCAAAGGAGTAGCAAAAGTAGGGAGTAAATATACATGTGTGCGTTAAGACAGGAGCCGGAATGTCTAAAAGAATCAAACTACTTAACCTTTAATAAATAATAGTAAACATATAAACACATCTTTTCTTAGAATGACTAACAGTTAAAGTCTTTTTGGAATTAAAGTTTATCGATATTTATGACTAGCTTGGTTAGCTACAGTAAACAATATTGAAGGGAAATATTTATTTATAAACACACATATTTAGTAATGTACGCAAATACTATTCTTTTGTATTCATTTATAGTATTAATTTTCAATATATTTTTGAGCCTATACATATTTCCGATCCATAATAATATCTGTGCATATAATAAAGCTGAAACAGAACTCTACATAAACCATAGCAGTAAATACATAAAATGTTTCGCGAAAATATTGTTGCCGGAGCCGATAGTATCTATCTATCTATCCATCCATCTATCTATCTATCTATCTATCTATCTATCTGTCTGTCTATATTTGCATTACGTGTAAACTACTGGATGAATTTTACTAAAATCTTGTGTAGTACATCGGTTCAATTATAGAATACATTTTTCCCATGATAGAATAGAGATAAAACAAATTTAAGTAAGTAACAACAACTGTATATGCAGAACTATAAAAGCAAAAGGAAAATTTAAACAAAATATATATATATATATATATATATATATATTAAGTTATATATATATATATATATATATATATATATATATATATATATAACTTAAGTTGAATCTATTTTACGAAAAAAACCTTCATTGACCTAAATTTCTTTCATTTTTTTGGGTTTTTTACTTGCATTACATTTAAACGATCCTGCCAAGAAATGCATTCACGATTGCCAAACATTAAAATTATTGTCATCATTAGTATCAACAATAGTAGTCAAACTAAGAGTGGGAAGCTTAATTTTCACTAATAGTTAGAGGAAAGATATGAAGAGTAAAGAAATGTATAATACATTTGGGTTTTATTTATATCAGGACACAATCAAAAATAAACTTAAGAGGGAGATCAATAATAACTTTATAATCATATTTAAGCAATTTTTAAATTTATATAGGATATTGCTGAATAGTTGACTTTTTAATTATTATTTGCTGAGCTCTGTAAATAGTGTTTAAAATATCCCGATTGTAGAAAAGTTGCTGTCAAGTTTGCAGTACCCTTGAATCGGTAAAATTGCGTAATTTTACTGAGTTTTCTCTATTTTCTCTTGGAAATGAGACATTTTTTCGGGGAAAAGTATCCTACATTTGAACCGAGATACTAAAGTACCTCATCACAAAATTTTATTAAAATCCATTCAGTAGTTATTACCTGATGGGGACACAGACAGACAAATAGGAAAAAAGTTGCTGTTTTATTATATGTGTAGATGTATAGATATAGATAAGTACAAAGGTACTAAAACACAAATGTGTTCTCCAAAAAATATGTCTTCTGGACGAGAGTGCAACAGAAACATTAAGAGATTTGTAGTAAGACAATTATATATGTAGCTGCTGAAGTGACTTCTAAACATATGCAAAACAAAAGGAAACAAAAATATATTATTTGCATGTAAATGCTGTATTGCTGAATTGCGAATATTTTACCTCTTTATTTATTTGTATATATATATATTTGAACAAGCAGGATGTATGTGCAAATAAATATATTGTACAGTTGCTAACATAAAACATGCAACGACGATCCATTTTTTTAATTATGCCTGTTTCAAAATAACCAGCTGAGCACTTTTTAGAGTTCTGTACCCAAAGGGTAAAAACGTAACCCTATTGTTTTCGCTACAATCCGTCCGTTTGTCCGTCAGTCAGTGCCTTTTATCTCTGGAACCGTAATAGGTCGACTCTTGAAATTTTCACAGATGATGTGTAGCTGTTGCCGCTATAGCAACAAATACTAAAACTTATAGGGTGTTCCGCTAGAGAGGTTTTATTCACGAATATTTTTATTTCTTGAACTGTAGGAGGCATGGACTAAAGATATACAAACAGTAATAAAAACTTAGTTCGCAATATAAACAAGTATAAAAAAAATAAGCCTAAAAATTAAAGTGTGTTTCAATAGTGAAGTGATTTGCATGTATAAGGCCTAAGTTTTGAACTATAATAGGTAGACGCTTGAAATTTTCACTGAAGGTGATAGTAGCAAATACTAAAACTTACAGGGTGTACCGATAGAGAGGTCCTATTCACAATTGTGTTTATTTCTTGAACTGTAGAAGGAATACACTAAAAATATGCAAGCAGTAATTAAAACTTAGTTCGCTATATAAACAAATCTAAAAAAATAAACCTAAATATTAAAAAGTAATCCGATAGTGGCGTGATTTTCATATATAACCTCATATTTGAACATTGATGGGTTGATACTTAAAATTTACACAGATTATATTTCACAATGTCTACATGAAAAGAAAACAAATTTAATAAAATTGAAGTGTGTTTCTCAGATGTCGTGAATTTGAGTAAGTTGGCCCTCTCTTGTAAGCATTATAGACCGACATTTAAGGGTATTTAGTAACACCTCTAGTATAAAAATAATTAAAAGTTGAAGGGTGCATCATAAGGTGTGAAACGTACACTGAACATATACCGAACATAGTATGGAACCCGACGTGTGTGAGATTGACGGATTTATTTATTATTTAATCGTTCAATGTACAGTATAGTGTAAGAATTAACAACAGTTTGTTTTATATTCTATAACATAAGCTTTAATATATAATTATTTTTAATTAAAATTAGCGAAAAAATAACGTTATAAATTAATATTAGAAGTAGATTTCAGCTTAGAACTTTTAATTGAACTTAAATGTACTTGAGTAAAGCGGTGGAAAGGTAATGTTTTAAGCGATCGCATTTTAAGAAAATAGGGTCCCCTTGTAAATACCTACTGACGGAATTAATAATGAATTCATATTCTGTGGAAAAAATGACAGTACTGTTCCGGTTAGGAAATTTTTTTTTGTAGATTTAAAGTTCATACTGCACAACCTTGTATGGAATAATGCAAATTTTCTCATATTTGTAAATTTGCAATAAAAAATTAATAAGTGTAATGGAGGCAGAATTTAACATGTTTGTTTCGAAACAAAAATATTTTCCTTGTTATAAGGTCAAACGTAGTGGAGTATTAATTTTTCCCCTACTTGGGGACGGAGAGAATTCGTGGTACATGTGTATTGTGCTTGCATGTGTGATCTTCCGTGATGTAGTTGACCAGGACATTAAAATCTAGTGGATTGGGAATGCAACTAAATATAATATAATATATTATTTCGACAACTCATGCTTTACCATCTTTGAAAACAAATGCAGGGTGCTATCACTATTATATTTGAACAAAATACAGAATACATAAGAAACACATATGTGAATGTTTAGGATTATCCGTCACAACTCAATATAAAAACTTAAGTTATTGTATCAAATAGCATAAGAAGGTTTATTCGCTAACCTTGATTTAATAAAATATCTTAACCCTAGAGTGGTATACACTCGTCATAATGGCAAAAACTTTTTTCTATTTTGCCATATTAGATGTTGATTTGAATTAAAATTTAATTTTATTAAAAAACAGAAATGTTTTTGAATTTTCGTCTGTTTCTCTGTCTGTCTCGGTTTAGATATAGAATACTTTTCCCTGTAAAAATAACTCATTTTACAGATCAAAAGAGCTAAAAATCCAACTACAATTAATCGATTTAAATGGAAAAAATTTTAGACAACATTCACAAAACTCTACAATAAACTTATGTTGCAACATCCCAGGTACGGGACCTAGACTAAAATATTGTCAAGGCGCTGAACACGTTGCGGACACTGCTACTTAAAGTATACGAATCTAGGATTAAATTAGTTTCCTGCAATTGTAAATAACAAAATTCCAGGATAACTTAAATGTCATAAATATAATCCAGCAAAGCACTCATCGTTGCTCGCAACTGTAAGTTTAAATTCCTATAACTTGGCATGAATGATAAACAAAAGGATTTTGAACATATTCTGTCTCTCTAGTGTGCAATTAAGAATGATTTATTGTCAAATGATGTAATTTTTTATTTGCGTCAGTATTGGTTCTTAAAAGCCTTAGTAAACAACAATAACTAAAATACCAAAAAATGTTATTGTTTTTTTACTCTATGCATACAGCTTTCTGTGTGTAAGGAAATAAATAACTATAACGTTTTTATTGCTTTCCTATCTATGTATAGCGTTCTACTGACATACATGCAACTTATTAAATTCGTTTACTAAATTCTAATAATAATTGAATTTTATTATTTTTTTAGAATCTAAAAACTCATGATATCAATAAATTCAGTATTCGATAATTTAAAATATAACAAAAATTGATGTTTAGATAGAAAATTTTGAAAATAGTTTTTTAAACAATAAATTAAAATTTGTTTCTAGTTATAAAAACCCCAAAAAATATTTGTATATGGATTTAAAATGATGACAATATGTTGCTGACTCTGTTTGTTTGTAGGGTATCAAGGCCTTTTAAAGCATTTTATTTATGAATACCAAACAATACCTAATTGTGTGTCGAAAATGTTATTGTTTTTGGACTAAATTTACATGATTACATAAATTTTTTGTTATATATAAGTACATATTCTATTTATTGTTATATTTTCTATGTATTAAATTTTACAAATAATACATACATACATACATACATACATACATACATACATACATACATACATACATACATACATACATACATACATACATACATACATACATACATTCGGTTTTTACTTTTATGCTTTTCAACTTCATTATTACAAATCTACACATATAATAAAATAGTAACTTATTTCCTGTCTGTCTGTCTGATTGTCTGCCTTTCTGTCTGTCTGTTTGTCTGTCTGTCTGTTTGTCTGTCTGTCTATCTGCGTTCGCTTCATAAAAGCTACCGGATGGATTTTAACAAAATTTTGTGAAGAGGATACTAAGGTAATCCTGATACAAATACATTATACTCCCGCCAAAAATATCTTATTTCGAAGAGAAAATGGAGAAAAAGCAGTGAAAGTACGCATTTTCACCGATATACATACTTTAAGGCGGCATATGTGAATAGGGATGAGATTCTTTATATAAAGAAAATTCATGAACCATAACTTAAGCCCTAAAAAAGTAAGTGCCTTTGGTGTGGAATGTCTTCATCTCAAAACGAACAAAATATTAGAAGGACGCTGACGAAGTGGCGGTCACAGCTAGTATAATATAAAGATATAGAATAATTTTTTGGTTAGATATTTTTTTTATTTTAAAATTATTTGTAAAATTTTGATCGAAAATTTTTTGTAAAAATTTATTCACAAATTTTTTAAACATTTTATCGAAAATTTTTTGTAAAAAATTGCATAAAAAGTTTTTTAAAAAATTTTACAGAAAATTTTTGTATAAGTTAGGACTATCCTGTAATATACATATCGTTAGAATGGTCAGACTAAAGCTCATTAAGGGGGTCATATTGGCCCCCTTAATGTACCTATTGATGGGCTACATATATGTGTATTGCTTTCTATAAAGGCCTTTAATAGAAATCAAAGCAGAATAACCCTACCAACCTAAAAGCAAAAAACAAAAAAAAAACTCTACACGCAGAAGTTTATTGATCTCCTTAGATCTCTATGCAATTCATGCGATCTACTGGTCGCGGTCGAATATTCATTTAACAAAAAAGAAAAGCAAAAGAGACTCATTACAACCAAAAAATAATAAAATAAACAACGTTAAAAATATAGGCGAGAGTGGAGCCTCGAATGGAATGGTCTGATGTTGCTAAATTGCATAAGCAAACTTTTCAAAACTATGCCTGGCAGATTGGTTGCCTTAATTTTCTGTATCTCTTCTGGTACCTTGGCAAAGTTGATTTTAACCCAAACACAGACGGACATCGCCTAATCAAAAACTCAAATTATTGAAATTTTAATACCCAACATATAAATTATTAAAAATTATTTTTTGTTATTTTTCGGCGAAGATTCCGTAAATGCAATCGAAAGACAGCATGCAACCGACCAAATTTAATTGACTGCAAATTAATTTTATATGTGTTCATAATTATTATTTTTTTATTATTTTCTTTAAATACGACTTACGGATAAAGAAAAAAAATTTCTTAATTGAAACTTAGTGGTTGAAACTTGTGGTTAATTTCCCCTGATACGCGTTACTAAATATACACATGCTTTATTTGATTTATATTTTTTTATTATGAATAAATATTTATCAAAGTTAAATTAAGTATAAAAGTTTGTGGAAAAGTGGAAATATAAAGTAAAAGTTTCTCGTATTTACAAAGTTTTCATAAAACCTTTATCATTTTATATATGTATATATGTATGTATTTATGCATTTATTTTCATGCAAAAACATACATACATATGTACGTCAGTATAAGTATATATATTCAGCCTTTGATTATAGAAAAAATATCGGTCAAATACGGAAAGTGAACTCATTTCTTATTTTGTTCATGTTCTTGTTTTTATTTCTGTTGTTTTGGTATTGTTTTATTTCGCTTCTTAATTGTTGACCATTAAGGGCAATGTTTTCTGACTTGAATTTCATGTCGCAGAGGATAGTATTAAAGAAAATACGAGCATGTAAGTTGTATGTTTGCTTATGCACACTAACATGATTTACCGTACCATGGGTTTTTTCTAAACAACATTTCAGTTCCGTTTTATAATGCAAGAGAAAAAAAGAAACAGACAGAAATATTCTCCATCTTTTTTAAATCCTTTAGATACAACCCTCTGTACGCTTGCTCGTCGTGCTGATACTCTTTCATTTCAGTAAAGTAAGGTACAATGTTTTTCTGTACCGGAATGGTAAACACTTCTGTTTTCCATTTTGATACCACATTATCGTTGGTTGATACATGCAAACATAACAAATCATTAACTTCTTACTCTCAGTAAATATAAAGTTCTTTGCAATATGACTGTATTGGTATCAGCAACAACCACAACTACAAGAGTTGTAAAATCCTAAGAAAAAACCACTAACAAGAATAAGGGTTCGTCAGTCCCAGCTAAAACAAAAAGTGAGTATAAATTTGAAATTTTATTGTGAAATGAGTAAAGAAAAAGGAAAAACAAGCCAGAAAAAAATAAAAGTATAATAATAAAAACAAACTTTGTTCACTACTGACACACATATTATTCAACACCCATTCTCATCCAAACATTTGTTTTAAACACAATAATGAGAATCTGATACAAGTGCGTTGAGTAAACGAGTCCATCTCTACCAACCAGCCAACAAAACTATCAAACATTGAACCAACCTCCCCTACAATATTAAATGGCAATGATGTTAATGTAGAACATAAATGTACAGTGGTATAGAATCAACTAGTAATTACATTTTGTTCAGTATTTTAAAAGCCATCACATGATATCACAAAGATTCTAAAATCGGGAAGTATATTTTATTTTTTGAAAATTTGTTTAAACTTTTTTTCTTTTTTTAACTTTTCAAAAGATTTATTTTGCTTGCTTTGTTTGTGTTGCCTTTTCTATTGAAAAATGATTACAAAGCAAATATTGATGTGTGCGATAAACTGTAAATAATAGAAATTCGCTGTGCAACACGATTTTATTTTAGTCCAATTATAGCGAGAAAAGTTTGATAATTCCGTGATTTTTTTTTATTTGGCACAGTGACTTTCAACGCAGTATACTGGTACCTTTTGCAACAGAACTTTAATAATTCCGTGATTTTTTTTTCAGCGCAGTGAATTTCAACGCAGTACCGTTCCCGCAAAGCGATATCTATTACTGAAGATATTGGAAGTCAAATTTCGATGCCGAGTCTATTAATAAAAATTGTTATAAAATCAAAAGTAGTAATGTTTTAATATCGTCTTTGCAATATTCATTATTTCGTTGATGCAATTAATACATCAACGAAAGAATTAAAATACTACAATTAAAATACTTAATAAACTCATCTTTTGTCAACTACATGTAAAAAACATTAATGACAAAACATAAAATAACTCATTATTTTTAATACAAACATAGATGACATTATATACATCTTCGAACAGGACAACATCGAACAAATTCTAACAAAATATGTAGTAACATACATAATGGAAAACCTTTTTTTTTCCATCATATATGTAATGGAAAACTCTTTTTCCATCACACAATTTTAAAATAACACGAGAAATTTCAGTTTTAATCTTTGACATTTATAGAAAACCAACAATTTACACATATGATACACAGACCTAATATAATCCCACTTACTGCAGATAAGTACAACAAAGAGGCAAATACAATGTACTGCAACACTTCAGACATCGACAGAAACAACCGACAAATGTAACACCAGCGCAGTATCTGTTTACTCTGTTGGTGTATTTACACCTTCAACCATACATTCGTAGGACAAACTGGACGAACATTAAGAGCAAGATTTACAGAAAACATACGCTTATACAAATGGAACAGACAGGACTAAAACTTTGCACTACACCATGCAACTCAATCAAAGACACCAACCGGAATAGATGTATGTGACGTGGAATATATGTACATATGTATGTATCCTAGAAAAAAGACGAACATAGACATTCGGAAACATCTTTTAAGTAGGACTAGAAAAGATCAGACACCCAGCATAATGTATTTATGGGCACCAAGTTCATTCATAAGACATTGAGAGCTGTCTGGCTTACATATTTAAATAAATCATTCGCTCTTATTTGTTTTCTAACACAACTGAAGATAACGTAAATTTCCGCCTTAGTCAAGTTATTAAATGCTGTACTTAAAAGTTAATAAATCTTATTTTTTAATTAATAGTGTGCCAAATTATAAATTCACTGAAATTGATTACTACCGGGCAAGCTAGTTTCTATGGCCACTTAGCTGAGTGCTTAATTTGGCTTAATTTGTTATTCTACAAGGATGTGTCAGTTTTAATTTAAACCCTTAATGGGCAATCTTTATTTTATTAAATGTTGCATAGTAACGAAGACTTTCTCTCATTGCAGGAAAACACCCAGAGACGTTGTTAGGAATCAAATCCACAGCCCCCAGACTGAGCACACTACCTACTAGACTAGCTGGACACTCTTGAATTTGAATAGTTTTTTTGCGTTTGTATTAAGTTTAGGGTAAAAAACAAACCTCGGGTGGTTTTTTAATATTTGTTAGAATAACGCCAAAAATGCCATTATGCGGGGGAGAGAGGGTTAATATGTTTCACGAATATATTTGCCATAACATTTTCTACAAACATGCTCAACATAGCCTACACCTCAGGTGTAAAGAAAACATAATTTTATATCGATATGCAGCAAGAACAGGTCAGAGCTGAGAAACTTTTATCGCCTCTTCAAAACGCCAACACACGTATATTTTTTGTCTCCTCTACCAGAATCAATCGTCATAACACCGTAATTTTGGAAAAGGGTTGAAATTGTTGTACAGTGTAATGGGTTTATTTTATAAAATTTGAAATCAATTTAGATATAAGTATAACAAACTGTGTATTTATTTGCATTTTCATGAATTTATTACTTACCCATGTACGTATTATTTGCCAATTCTGTTAAAAACAAAAATGATAATCATTTACTTATCGACAATTGATTTTCGTTTGAGTTAGCACACAAACATTATTGTTGTTAGTTTAACGATAACCTACTTGCTAACAATAATAACGACAGCTATCTTCAAATAACAGCGGATATCGTATAAAATTGTTACTGACTGCAATATTTGATAATTTTGCTGTTAACTTTTGTAACGATTTTATAATCGTTAAACCGGAATAGTCAATCACAATAATAAAAGAATAATATTTTAATATTTTCTATTACTATTCGGAAATCTGTTAAAAAGTGCACATCCTAGAAAACGCAATGCATAACGCCCATATTCAAATTTTTCGGCAGAACGAATAGACTTGTGAACTAGGATTTATTTTAAGTTGAATTCTACAAAAGCAAACAAAAATGATATTTTCTTAAAAAAAAAAAAACAATTGCACAATCCATCAACATTTAATTATTTAGCTTTTTAACTTTTAAACATGGACCACTGTTTTAACTAGGTTTAGCAAAAAAAAAAAACATTAAATATCTTAACTTTAGTCTCATTTGAACCATGGCATACTTTTATTTTGACACAGTGTATACGTGCGTGTTTGTGTTCACCAGTTAGCATGTTTTGCTTTTATTTATACATTTATACATACATATCGTTGGTCTTCAATAGAAAAGCCCTAACTCAAATAATTGTACCTTAACAGGAGAAGGTAAAAACATAATAGAAACTGTAGTATTCACAACGTAACTTGTAATGTACAGCTGCTTGTAAAAGCGTTATTTTTTACACCATTGCAAGAGATTTTTGTGTATTTGTGCGAAATGTATTGGAAATACTGAAAAACTTCGTTTCGTAAAAGATACCAGTTGAGTTCTTTCTACTTGAGACCATCGATATATATCATATATCAAGTGTACATAAATGTTCTGTTTAAATGTATACAATGCTCACGTGCAACACTGTATAATGTTGTTGTTGTAAATTTATTTTTGTATGTATATCTGTAAATGTCATTTAAAAACAACATTGAAACCATAAATACTGTAGGTTATAGAAAAATAGCAGTACTCTTGTTTCAGTTAAACCAGAAAAAATACCTCCTCTTTCCACCATGTTCTATTTTCTTGATTTAAAGGCACCACTACTATGACCAACTTAATCTACTAGCACGAGATGTGTTGAAAAAGCAATATATATATATTGAAATATAATTCTTCTGAAAGTACTTTATTTGTTATTAATTATTCTCTCTTCTTCGAAGACCTCGTCCGCATACCTAAATAAATAACTTGAAAGTACCACTATGGTGTCGCTTTTCT
>CATIVE010000405.1:0-11196 GCA_949628195.1 Phasia obesa
TATTGATCCGATTGAAACGCGATATATAGACGAATTAAAGGCTATGCAAATCTTAATTTTTCTGAATTTATTTTAATAATATCGGACTAGTAGTTTTTGAGTTATCATTAATTATTTGAAGAAACGTCTCAAAAAAATTGCAATTTTAAAAAAAAATTTTTTAAAAAAAAATCTATCCATAGAATTTAAAAATTTTACCATTTTTGTACAAAGGTAGTCATGATACATCAAAATTATATAGTGGTTTTAAGAGCACATGAAATTTTTTTTATTTTGTTGTGCTGTGTAATCAACAGTAAATTTATATTTTCTTCCTTAGCCTATTTTTTTAATAAATTAGCCAATTTGTAAAAAAATATTCTTTTAACATGTTGTCAGAACGCTGACAATGTGACGGTCACTGCTAGTAGAATATAAAGAAACTGACATTACAAACTCCGGATAAATAATTAACTTTTTCTTTTAACTTGTAGATGGCACTACCATATCCAAAATTGTTGTTGTTGTACCAGCTCTGCTGCCGTCGGAAGTTATTTCCTGAAAAAAAAAAACTTCCGGTTGATACAGCTGTTGTTGAGTTGACAATCTTTGGCCGAGTGTGACTCAGGTCGTTCCAGAGCGGAGATCCAATTATCGTGGGAACGTCCCAAAATTGTTGTACCTATTATTTATTATATAAACATTATTGAAGTTAATAAGTACTCATGGCCCATGCCCATGAAATTGTTTTTCATGTAATAGTCTACAGTCATGTTAGCAATGTACAACATATCAATCTGAAATTGTATTTAATGTGGCTTAAAGTTGTTCAGTCCTTCAAAACATCGTCGATAGACTGTAAATTTTTATATACTGGTCAGACACTCTTATATACCAAATGTTGCTAATTTTGAAACTATCGGGAAAAAAGAGATTTTGTATTCCCCAAAGGACTATAATACTTACGATAGTAATATTCATAGGTTTATTTTGTAAAAATCAAATATTTTTTTTTATACGAAAGATATACTTGTAAGAAGACAAAAAAAAGGAAAATGAGTGAGGATGGGTTGAAAGCAAATTATTTACCATGTTCTTTAAAGTTTCCTTTAGTGAGAATAAATCACTAAATATATTGCCATCACAGGGAACAACACAGAACATTGGAAATATCACACCTTTATATCATTCCAGACCCATCACCTTCCAAAAATTTTCAGATAACTGATCATAATGTAAGGATTTTAATATATTAATAGTATAAGCATAATAGTATAAGTATAAAAAAATTTTGTTAGTTTTCTTTTGTTGTTAATCTATTTAATAAAAAATTCATAATTCATAATTTTGTTTTAATTCAGATGCCGTAAATGTAAAACTTTTTTCTTTTGTTCACTTTTAATGAGCTGTAAGTCCTCTTGAAGCCAATGAAAGTATATTTTTTGAATCACTATTAAAAATCATTAAATTTTTAAAATTAAATCATTTTAATATTGCAAACAACACGCAACAAGTGCAATAACATGTATCATATTTTTTTCAAATTATTAAAATGCAAAACTTTAAATATCTTTATGTAAAATAAAATACACCTAAAACACTTTCAAAGAAAACAGCTAATATGTTTTGTTTAAATAAATCATTTTTATTTATTTTTAGTTAATTAAAAGGAATAAAAAATAGAGTTATATAATGACTTACTCATTTTCCGTCCCTGTGCAGACTACAAAATACACAATGGTATGAGTAATATTTATTTAATTTCATATAAATCATACGTCCCAGTATGTACATGCTAATTTTCTTGTTTGCTCAGTATGTAAGTCTCTTACCAATTAAAAAAAAATAATTTTTATTTGTTTTCAGTTAATAAAAAAATATGATTTAATTCTCTGGGAAACAAAAAAGTACTGATTATAACTTTTTTTGACACTAAAAAACACAATTCGTTTTCCATCCCTGTGCAGACTACAATTTACAGGTTGGTATAAATAATTTTAATTAAATTTCATATAAATCATACGTCCCAGTGTATACATGCTAATTTTGTTGTTTGTTAAGTGTGTAGCCGTACATACATACGTTTGTCTCCTTTGCAATTAAGTAAAACCGATTTTTTTTAGTTTATGCATAGGGAGAGAATGGGTAAAATAGAAAAACAGTCTATTTTTATATCCTTTTCAACTATTCTTCCATTATTCCTTTTTAAATTACTGCGGTTAAAAATACGTTACATTTGCGAGGACAAGTCGAAACGGAATTTTTCTACTTGATTTTATCAATACTTTATAAGAGTAAGATTGTATTTTATGTCACAATCAGTTTAAGGAGTTTTGTTCTGTTTTATGTTTAAGCTTCTTGATACATACTTTTCTAATGCTTTATAAAAAACTTTTTATAGTGTCCTCGTTTAACATGTATTTTTCCTCATATATTTTTTGTTTTCTATTTTAATTGCTTTGCATACTGCTATGTATGAAAGGAAATAATGCTAATTTGTGAACTGCAAAATTGGTTGCTTGTAAATTAGGTGAAAATTAAAAATGATGCAAAACAGCAGTCGTGGTAAAATGAAACAATCATAAAATCGTACAAAATCATTTTATAATTTCCCGCAGGAAATTAGGTGAAATTTTGTTTACGACCTTTACTGATTTTGTTTTTCTTATTTGGGTTTGATTAACCTTAAGGAAACGAGTGTTACACGTTAGCAAGTTTTATAAAAATAAATCAATAACTACACATACTTAAGTTTTTTTTATATATTAAATATATATATTTTTTTTTAAATAAATAGTGACTACAGGAGAATAGAAGAATACACATTGATTAAATTGAATATTTTTTATGCGAAACTTTCAAAGAAAAATAATTGTTTTAAAATAACTTTTATTCATTCGATGATGAATATATGTAATATATTGTTAAAGTAAGGCTTTATTCTCTCTAACTACTCAATTGGGTTGAATGATTTTTTAACAATTTATGTAACTTATTTTAAAGAAAAATGGGAAACTTTAAATCTAGATATTAGCAGAAAGTAATGCATTTCCTGGATCGTTACAGCCATCTTTAGCATTCTTCATACCTCTCATCTTTGGGTAGTGCTTAGTTGTAGAAGTCATCTATTTAACCATTCAAACCGAGATAACAGATTACGAGAAATATTATTAAATCTTTTTTTTCTTCGGCTTTAGAAAATCACAGAGTACAATCAAACGAAAGGGATCGTTATGAAAATTTTGCAGTCATTTATTAAAAGTATGACCCACAACGGCTTGCAAAATCTTCACATAAAATTTGAAAGCGAAATTATCTTCTTCTTCTCCTGTAGTTGTGAATATGATATTTATTTATTGAATACAAATAAAACAAGTAGGAGTGCTGTATTCAGCCATGCCGAATCTTATATACCTTTTACAATTATATATATTTTGAATTTGGGAAACATACTACCCAAAATAATACACATTCGGTTTTTACTTTTATAATTTTCAAATTTAATACAAAGTTATGGACAATTTTTTTTTTTAATTATATCGACAATTTTTTGTAAAAATTTTATAGAAAATTTTTTGTAAAAATTTTATAGAAAATTTTTTGTAAAAATTTTATAGAAAATTTTTTGTAAAAATTTTATAGAAAATTTTTTGTAAAAATTTTATAGAAATTTTTTTGTCAAAATTTTATGGAAATTTTTTTTTGTAAAAATTTTACGAAATTTTTTTGTTAAAATCTTTTGTAGAAATTTTATCGAAAATTTTTTTTATCAAAAATTTTATTTAAAAAATTTTATTGAAAATATTTAGGAATTTTTTTTTTTAACTTTTTGTAAATATTTTATTTATTTAGTATTTCTATATGAGCCTTTTGACTGCTCTTGGATTTTTGACTGGTGTGGATCTATTGGCAACCTCTACGTGTATTGCTTTCTATAAAGGCCTTTAATACAAACCAAAGCAGAAAAACCTTACCAGCCTAAAAACAAACAAAAAATCGCCCCTTGCAGGGGGTTATTGATTCCTCGAGTTATGTGTGCACTCCTTGCGATATACAAAAAAAAAGCAAAAAAAGATCATTACAGCCGATGGGCACGGGTTTTTGTCCACAGCCTCGAATAGAATCGTCTGATGTTGCTGAATTGCAATCAAAAAATTTTCGAAACTATAATTGGCAGATTGGTGGGCTTAAATCTTCTGTACCTTGCCTGGTGCCTTCCCAAATGACATTTCAACCCGAACACAGACAGACGGATATCGCTTTATCAACTTTTCTATGTATAAGAATCCAGAATATATATTTATATATATATTTTAAAAGGCCGAAAATGAATACAGTCATCCCCCTTATAACACGGTGGAATGGTTCTGCGTTACTATGACAAACTGGGAACAGAAATTTAATAAAATAATTACATTTTATAGCAACTCAATTAACACAATGTGCAAATTACTTATTATTCTAGATTTTATAGTACAGAAATATAATGTGAAAATCCCCGTGTTATATGAGGGTATAAACGCGTTGTAAGAGGGACAGAAATCGCGTAATATGAAAATGCGTTGTAAGAGTACCGTGTTATAGGGGGGTCTACTGTCTTGTAAATATTGCAAATGCAACTTTTATGGTCAGCCAATGTTAAAAAACCTAAACTTGGACCATGCAGATTTTAAAATGGCATTTTTCACCCCGCCCCCTTTTGTGGGCGGAGACATAAAATATTATTTGCAAAAATAATGGAAATATTAAAAGAAATGGATGACATACGTGTTAATACCATAAAAATAAAATTTTTAAGTTTTTATGGGCCGGGGTAGGTATCGCTTCAATCCCACCTCCCATGTGATTTTTTTTTCCCAAAAATTTAATTTTTTTTTAGAATAACTGCTCACATAAAAAGAAAAATTTTTATCACTATTTGAACGGGTAATACAAAAAAATAATTTTTGCCATATACCAACGTTCTAACCTCATGTAGATAGTTTAGCGAAACACGGGCTGGAGTAGTGGGTGTGGTACCACCCATACAAAGTGAACAATTTTTATCTACCTGGAGACCTGCAACAGGTACTAATTTGCATAGTCTGAAAAAAATCCAGACTAGATTGGGACAATAGGCGTGGTACCTCCCATACAATGTGAAAAATTATTATCGTGTTAATACGCATAGTATAGCAAAAAACAGATTGGATAGGCACAGTGGGCGTAGTAGCTTGCATATAAACTAAACATTTCCAAGTCCTTATTGTATTTTTTGTGGATTGGTGTAGCGAAGCGCACCTGTTATTAATACAATAATAACATACCAAGAACTAAAATTATAAAAACAGGACATTTCCAAGTCCACAAATCTACAGAATCATTGACAGTATATTTAAAGCAAAAGTAGAATCCGTGAAAAATAAAATAAAAACTTAAATGGCAAAAAACCCTTTTACGCTTACATACTTAATAAAAACGTGTTCCGAATACTTACGCTAATATACCATGGTGACTGTTGCTTTTTTAAATAATTTTACTTTATTTTTTTAAATGCACATTTCTTTTGTCCTGTAACCATTTCTCATGTTTGACAAAACAAAAACATAAAAATCCAACCAATTCCAAAGTTCCCAAGCTGCAGAGAATAAGAAACCAAAAGTAATTTGTTGGCAGAAACAGAAAATTAAATTAAATTGTGGCTAAAGAGAAGCAACAAACACAACCACACAACCGACAATTTACAATTTACAATTTACAACAAGTTTGTTAATAACATTTTTGTTGTTTTTTTTTTGTGCTGTAGAATCTGCCACAAGTGTACAAGAAATTATATAAAATACTTGCAGTATATTGGAAAACTATTGTAGCCTGGGGTGGTCTTCAAATGTTAAGTTTTTCAAATTAAAAGAAAACACAGAAATGTTGCAAAATTGTAAGAAATTGTTATTTGATTCGACAAGGTATTGCTTTCATGTGAACCCCTTTTTTTTCAGCTAAAAAACTTTACTATTCTTATGTATTTTTTTTAATTTAAGAAACAGCTAAATTTTAAACGTTTTAAAACTAAAATATTTGACAGGTTAAATGGCTCCACAATGTTTATAAAATATCAGCGTATTAAACATAATATATAATAGAAAATAAATTGAGTGGTTGGAGTGGATAATGAGCTTTTAGTAGAAATTTAACCAGCCAAACTCAGATAATAGAGTACGAGAAACTCTATTCCAATCATGATAGACCCATTACCTAAAGCTTCCCTCTTTTTCATATTTTTTCTTTAATATTTACCTTTTTATATTTTATATTTTTTTAATAATTTAATCGTCCAAATGTGCATACAATCGGAAAAATCGTGAAAAAATTGGAGCAAACCGAATCTGTAGGAGATGTGAAAACACCAGTGCATGCTCGTACAGCTCGTACTGCAGAAAATGTTGCTGCTATTCGCAATAGTTTGGCTGAAGAGCCATCCACGTCAACTCGTCGTCGTGCCCAACAATTGCACCTCTCACGCTCGTCGTTGATGAACATTATGCATAAAGACTTGCATTTACATGCTTACAAGGTTCAATTGACTCAAGAACTAAAGCCTCTTCATCATTCAAAACGTCGTCCATGGTCAGAATGGTGGCAAGAAATGGCAACAGAGGATGAGCAATTTTCCAAGAAAATCATCTTCAGTGATGAGGCACACTTTCACCTCAGTGGATTCGTCAATAAGCAGAATTGCCGCATTTGGGCGAATGATAATCGAAGAGTGATTATTTGGTGCGGTTTATGGGCTGGCGGCACCATCGGGCCGTATTTTTTTCCAAAATGAGTTACTGTGAAAAGTGTTCGCTATCGTGAGATGATAACGAACTTTTTATGGCCCGAATTGGAAGATATGGATGTGGACGATATGTGGTTTCAACAGGACGGTTCCACTTGCCAAACAGCTAACGAAACAATGGCTCTTTTGAGCGACAAATTCAATGGCAGTGTTATCTCACGTGACTTCTTTCTTTGGGGTTATTTGAAAGAAAAGTTGTGCGTCGATAAGCCAGCAACAATTCAAGAGCCAAAGGATGATAATTCCGGACATTAACGGCATAGAACCTCAATTATGCCTCAGCGCCATCGAAATTTTGGAGCATCGGATGGAGGTGTGCCGCCGAGGACGCGGCGCCCATTTGGCTGATATTTTATTCCATATATAATTGAACCATACTAATATTATCAAAATAAAAGGAAATTACTAAATTTCCTAAATAATTTGTGTTTAATTCAAGATCAACATTGCCCTTAAAATTTAACCACCCTTTAATTATAAGATTTTCAACAGCCAGCACTTTAACTTTTTTTGTATATTTTCCAAAGAAATATCTTTTAATTTATATTTTTATCGTTTAGCGATAACTGTGAATCTTTATAAAATTTTCTTATTATTCTTTGTACTTTTCAAAGAAAAACTTCTTGATATCAATAACTAGATTTTATATAGAACTTTAAACAGTAGTATTTCATGTGATTGATAATTGATAACTTTATATTTTTCGTTGAAAACCGTAAGTTATTTATTATCGATGACTAAATTTATATGAAAAATGTTCAAAGCAAAATTTCATGATATCGATAACTGTAATGAATGACTAAAAAATGTAAGCTCTTTATTCTCGATGACTGAAGTTTTAATAAAAAATTTTCACATGTAGCAATAAATTATGCATTACCATAAGAAGTGCTTACCACCTAATATCCTTTGTGATTGCCAAATTATTTTACTCGTTTAAAAAAAATGGATTAGTAATTCACCTGGTAGTTTAAAAATGAATGCCTTGTAAATCTTAATGTACTACATACGTTATTATCCCAAAATATTCCCAAGAAATGTTAAAAATTTATAAGAAACCCATCGATAATTATGAGATTTTCATTAAAAAAATTTATGTTATTGATAATCGATAACTGTGAGATTTTCTTAGAAAAAATTGTATCTTGTATATAATTGATAACTGTGAATTTTCTATAAGAAAATTACATATTTTAGATGATCGTTAACTTTAATAATTTTTATATTATCGATATTCTTTAACTCTACACTATCCATTAGGAAATTTTATATTATTTTTAACTGTGCATTTACAATACGGAAATTTTCCATTATCGATAATCTGTAATTGTGAATTTTGTATAGCAAAGAATAAATGTATCGATAATCGTAAATTTTTCATAACAAATATGAAGTTATCGATAATTATTTATAACTTTGAATTTTTTCATAGAAAAAATTTCATGTTTTCTCTAATCGATAACTGTGAATGATAATTGATAGATGTGAATTCTTCATAGGAAAAGTTCATGTCAATGATAATCTATTATTGTGAGTTTTCGATAATCAAAAACTATAAAATTAACCAGAAAAATTTTAAATTTTTAAGAATCGGCAACAGTTTATTTTTAAGCAAAAATTCATTTTATCTTATAATCGATAACCGTTAATTTTTACTTTACTATACATAGTATAAGGTAAAGTATAGTAATCATGAAAAAAAGTCGAGGTCTGGATTTCGACGGATTTATACGTTTTGAGGTCTCCTGAATCTATTTTGGCTATTTTCGCGATGATGTCTGTTGTGTATTATTGTTATGTTTTTACAGGTCATAACGTTTAAAATATCCAATGAAATATGTGCCTTTGGTATATGAAGTTGAAGAGTTGTGTTAATTCTGGGCATAATCGGGAAGGGGCAAGGGGTAGTTTACTCAACACCCCAAACCAAAAATAATTAATTTTTCGATTCAAATATACTTTGAACTTACTTATATACTATATGTAATATATCCATACCTATATATGTTTCCATTGGGTATGGTAAAGTTGCGTGTAGGCCAGTCCAGATTTTTTATAAAAAAAGTTCACACGAACACACATACAGCTGATAACTGTAAATTATCCTAAAAAGTAATTTTTTTTTTTTTTTAATTTTTCAGTTATCAATATTTTGTAACTAACCTTTGTTGTCTTCGTAAACTTTTTTAAATAATTTTAACTTTTATCCTAATAAATATGCAAACTTAAATGCAGTTTTCTAACTGAAACTAACAAAATGTTTTTCCACAAAAGTTTTCTTGTAATCTTTTTGATATTTGGTTCAGTTTATTTAAATATTAAATCGTCTAAAGATACGTAAAATATAAGAAAATTTATTAGAAATTACTTTACAGAAGTTAAACTACATAACGATTAAATTATATAAAGGATTTTATGTAAAAAAAATTTAAACCAATATATGTTTTGCGGTGGAGAGTATTTATTATGCTTCAAATAAACCACTAATTCAATTTTGTAACTTTATAGTTACTTAAAGAATTCTAATGTATATTAAGTATACCAATGCATTGTAAACTAAGGTCATATGTGAGAGTAAAAATAATTAAATTTAATTCTTAGCGTTAGATTAAATGTCAGTTGAAATTGCTTTCTCTCTATTTGCTGAGTACTAAGCTTTTTTTGTTAGTTTAAACAAAAATTAGCGAAAACTGATAAGAAAAAATCTGAAGAAAACTCATCTCAAAAGAAACAATCGCTTTAAAAAATCTTTACTGCCTCCTTTATGTAACTTAGCTGAGAACTTTCTCCTAACTATATCATCTTGTTTAAAAGAGGGGTGGCTAGAGTTAATCATACAGCTTTTCATTATTCTATTTTAAAAAGTTCATTATTAGCTCTAGTTTCTCCTGTGTAAAATGGAATGACAATAATAATTTGATGTGAGAGATTTCACACTTAAGCAACAGAAACGATTCGCAGGATAATTAAGACACAAAACAAAAATAAACCCACCGGAAATGGAAAAATATCTGATTAAGAAAATAAAGTTCAAATGTGATTTTGTCATACCCCAAGTAACAAAATTTTTTTAAAATGTTAAAATAAAAAAAATCTGAAGTGGCCTACACTCAACAGATGTTTTTATATTTTTATGGATATATTAAATAAAGAATATAAGTTCGAAGTATATTTGAATCGAAAAGTAAATTATTTTCGGTTTGGGGTGTTAAGTAAACTACCCCTTTCCCCTTCCCGATTATGACCAAAATATATACAGCTCATCATCTCTATGTACCAAAGGCACATACTGAATTTCATTTTAATATGTCATACGGTATGACCTGTATACCGTTCACAAAATTTGAAAGTAATCTACTCCTTGCTCCCTCTCGATTATGCCCAAAATATTCGAATCGAAAAATTAAATTTTTTCGGTTTGGGATGTTAAGTAAACTACCCGTTACTCCCTCCCGATTATGTCCAAAATTTATACAGCTTTTTATCACCAAAGCACCTACAATTTATTCAATTTAATTTTAATATGTCAAACGGTATAACCTGTACAAACTCCACAAAAATAGTGTCGAAAATATCCAAAATGGATTCAGGAGACCTCAAAACGTATAAATCCGTCGAAATCCCTACCTCGAGTTTTTTCATACTTTACCTAATACTACGAATGGTAAAGTAAAAAACCTAGAAATAATTGCAATTGCTAATTTCAATTAAAGTTAGGACTGAAATAAATGAAAATGCAGCTGTGTGTGTGAGATATTAAGGGAACCTTCTTTTATTTGAAATACCCATGAGTACCAAGTTTCTACGAATGAACATTAATTTGAATAAGTAAGTACTACTGAAACGCCTAACTTTTCAGGGTTAATTACAATCATTCACTTAAAAAAATTTAATATTTAAATTTGGTAAAAAACTATCTTTTAACCAAAAAATAAAAATTTTTCAATAAAATTTAAATGAAAAGATAATTAAAACAATGAATCTTATATACCCTTCACCATATTAATGTTAAATATTCCCATACCCTGTTGTGTTTCTCACTTTCAGAATAATATTCATTCAGTTTTTACTTTCATGATTTTAAACTTTATGATTACAAATCTATACATATACTAAAATAGTAACTCATTTCGTGTCTGTCTGTTTGCCTGTCCTTCTTTTTTTGTGTTCGCATCACGTAGAAACTGGATGGATTTTAACATAATTTTGCGGGGAGGTAATTTAGTATCCTGATTCCAATATACAATAGTTTTTCCGCAAAAATATCTTATTTCCAAGAGAAAGTGGAGAAAAAGCATTGGAAGTACGCAGTTATTTTAGTAAGGATGAGACCCAGCACTAACCGATATGGAGCATAATTTAAGCAGGCACTAAAAAAGTAAGGGTCTTTGGGATTGCTT
>CATIVE010000406.1:0-25393 GCA_949628195.1 Phasia obesa
TAAACCATTAGGGGCACTATAAAAATAAGAGTCTTAAAATATGGTGTGGATTACTTTCAAAGCAAAATCGAACAAAATATTATTAGGACGCCCACACCAAGGCGGATATATCTAGTTAGAAATCAAAATTGAAAAACTATTAATTTCGTTGTATCAGTAGACTATTTTGGCGCATACAATCTGTTATTTGGGCATATATAATAAAAACAATAAATACTAATTTGAACAGAGATTGAAAAAGATTATAAAAGCTCAAAAATTGCTTGATAAATAAAAGCAATAGCAATGCTTTTACTATCGTTAGGTAGTAACAGACACTATTGGTCTTTTTATATCCTTTAATTTTGCACCAAGGTTTCAATAAGTTTTAAATTAAAGTTCAATTAATTTTTTTATTGATTCAAATATATATTTGTTTAAAAAACAGAACAAAAAAATCCTAATTAAACAAATAATTAAAACAATTATTTATTTAATTAAATTTTAATCTGAAACCAATTAAGGCGTTTAATTGGTAAAAATATCATTTTCTGTGTATATAAACATAAATAAAATATCGGAAGTATTTTGCATAATTTTTGGCTTAAATATCCGCAACACTTTTTTTTGGCAATTTTTCATATTTTTCACAAGAAAATAAATAACAATGAGATATGAAATGAAATGAAATGAGTTTTTATTGAAAAAAAAAATAATTTTACCGGGTTTGTTTTTGTGGTCGTTTCTTGTATAAATTATTTTTTCTACCACGTTAAACTTGTCCTAAGTGTATTTTTGTAGGAAAGCTGTACATCTCTTTGGCCGGTTAAGATAAAACAAGCACTTTAGGTTTATAAACTTTACATTATGCTGATCGTAGCAATTATTAAGAAATCTGCACAAATACATGCTTGCAAAAGGTAAATGTTTATTTATAGAAGGAAGAAATTCCAGGCCTCCTCTAGTCAAGATTTAAAACAGACATTTAAAAGAAGAAAATATATAAACTAATTACAGAAAAGCTGACTGGTTAGCGGTTGTTTTTGTTGCAACTTATAAAATTCTTTTATTATAATTTTTTATGAATTGATTAATTTTCACACCGAATGTTTAAAAAATAAAGTAGTATATAGTTGTGAGTTTGATTATAAGTTTTTTTATATAAACAAATAAGTTATGTTATTAAAAATATATATCTCATTATATTTATTTGATTTATTTTATATTTTACAATATCACTTTTAAATAAGACAATAATAAGGTGCTAAAGCAACAATTATATTGTTATATTAATAATAATATGGTTTGACCACAACCATATAATTCAATTATAATATGTTGATCTTACAATATGGTTACCTCAACCATGTTTTTTTATTTGCATTTATAAACAGACTTTATATTTTAAGACATTATTATTAATTATTTTTTAATTACCAATTTAATATATAAAAAATTGATAAAAACATAAAATAGAAAAAATAAAGAATAAGAATAAAAATAAAGAATAAGAATGTTGTATTCTTCTATACCCCTCAACGCGGTAATTTTATTAATACAGAAAATAAAAAAAATTGGTTTAATTTAAGAGACAAAGTCGTAAAAAAAGAACTTCGCTTTTTTGTTCCACTAATCAGCAAAACCTCGTATAGTGTATATATATCGCCACCTGAAATTCCTAACCATATAAAAATTGTATAGAAAATTTGTTTGTAAAAATTTTATAGAAATTTTTATTTGTAAAAATTTTATAGAAAATTTTGTAGATTTTTTTTATTTTTTGTAAATTTTTTTGGTAGATTTAAAAAAAAATAAATTTTTTTTTTGAAAATTATTTGGTAAAATTTTTTTGTAAAAATTATTTTGAAAATTTTTTTAACTTTTTTTAGATTTTTTGTTATTTTTTTTTTTAATTTTTTGGAAACTTTTTTAAAAATTTTTTTTCAAAAAATTAGGATCTTCCTGCAATCTATATGGCGCTAGAATGGTAATACTAAAGAAAAAAAGTTTTTCCTCATATTTACCCCCACCCTTTGGCACCCTGTGGGTGTATTGGCTACCCCTATATGTATTGCTTTCCATAAAGGTCTTTAGTACAAATAAATGCAGAAAAACCTTACCACCCTAAAAATAAACATAAAATCAGCCCACGCAGGCGGTTATTGAAATCTGTATGCATCCTTGTAATAATCTAGCTGCCGCGGTCTAATATTTATTTAACAAAAATAGGCAAAAAAGAATCATTAAAACCGAAAGGAAATGAAAACAATGTAAAACATATAGGTGGGTGTGGTTGTTTGCCCGCAGTCTCCAATGGGAAGGTCTGATGTTGCGGAATTGTAATACCAAAATTTTCGAATTTATGCCTGGCAGATTGGTGTGCTTAAATTTTCTGTACCTCGTGTGGCGCCTTGGCAAATGACATTTCAACGTCAATACGGACACACGAACATCTCTTAATCAGCGTCCAGATACATATATATTTTATGGAGTAGGAAATGTATATTGTAGAAATTACAAACGGAATGACAAACCCATTCCACCTGTGGTGAATGGTATAATAAATTTACTAAAAATTATTTGATATACAAACCAGTAAAACCAGAATCTCCCAAAACAAACCTTAAAAGATTTAATTTCTCCAAAAATTAATTGTTTGTTTGTTTTTAGTCACTTAGGAACAAACTTAACATATCGCACACTTAATCACGAGCAGTCACAATTAAAAAATCGTTATTTTTATAATCCAGTTCACGGATCGAACTTCTAATGTAACTGTGGAAACCAATTTGACGGCAAAATTACAACAATGGTCTTAAAAACAGTATTTTGCTTCTCCTTAACATATGTATAATTTAGTGAAGGATATATTTATTTAATTTATTACTGAAGTCATTATAAGTATAAGGTCATTCGTTTGAAGGTATACCATTTTTATTATAATTTATTATTTTTTAATCAAAACTTTTAAAATGTTCTAAAATGAAAAGATTGAGGGCCTTATAAAAGATTCTAAGGCTTAGAAATACTTCCATCCTCTAAAAATTTAAATACTGGCAGGTGTATGCATGTTGCTCTTGTATTTCTTATTTAAAAAAATAAAAAAAAAAGTGCATATGAAATTCTTTAGCCCAAAATAAAAGTACAGCTATAAATATTAATTGTTGTAAATGTCTACAGAGTTTTAAAGAGAATTTGTTAAATATTTTTACAGACAAAGTGCATCGTATGGATATGAGATTGTGTGTGTGTGTGGGTATATATATATAAGAGTCTTAAATAAATATGTATATAAAATACTAGGCTTGTTTTCTTGCACTTCCTGTGGTGCATGTAGAGCAGTTCTTTTTCAAATAAAATTTCTCTTGCTGTTATTAATTTTAATTTTAATCCTCCTGACATACAAAAAGATTTTACTTTTCATAGTCTATTTGAAACAAAATAGTTTATTTAAAATTCAAAAGTAAATAATTTATAGTTAAAAGTTTTTGATCTTGTAGCTTATACATAATTTATAAAGCAGAGATGGACAATTTATTTAGAATTCTTAACAGTTTAAGAGATTTTAAATATATAAAAATATTGATTAACGCATTACTGAAGCCCATTTCACACTATAATACTGAGTATTAAGACTAGTCAATAACCTTAATATTGTGAGAAAGTGTGAAACAATTTGTTACGAAAATGTCAAATGTTACGGAAAAAAAATTTCACAACCCATAAGACAACATAATTTTGAGAAAATTTTCTAAAAATTATGATTTGATATTTTACATCCATCCCTGTAGGAAATTGGTAATAATTGTTTCTATGATAGCTGGTCAGAATAGAGGTGGTAAATGAAGCTTAGAATTGTAACTTGTTTATTGGAGACACATTACGTAGCTGATTACAAAGTTTTAAAAAATAGACATGGAAGAAGAAGAAAAGATAGAAGTGGCACTAAACATGTCCCTTAAGGTCTAAGGCCTATTGCCAAAGAATATCGTGACAATATCGTGACAAAGAAACAAACTGTCTATGCCGCACTTCGCAAACAATATTTTTTTTTCTTTTCCTTGCACCTGCTCAAAATTAACTTACGCCCTCAAATTTTGTATTATTAATATTGTATTAATAATTTTCCTTTTCTTTGCCTTTTTCTCTTTATATGTCGACAACATTCTATAAAATCGGCACCTATACCGCCTACATGAAATTGCTCAGCAAAGTTCCGTCTCAGCTGGTTATTTATTTTATTTAATAATTAATAATTTTTTACCCTTCTTCACCAAGGGAATATATAAGTTTGTCATTCCGTGTGTAATTTCTACAATATTCATTTCCGACCCCATCACGTATATATATATTATGGATCCTTATACATACAGAGGTTGATGTAGCAATATCCGATACCAGAGACATACAAAAAATTTAAGCTCCACCAATCTGCCAGGCATAGTTTCGAAAATTTTGCTAGTGCAATTCAGCAAGATAAGACCATCCCATTGGAGGCAACTGGCACAAAACCCCGCCTGCCTATATTTTTTTCAAATTTTTTCAAGTTGTTTAAATTCTTTTTCGGTTGTAATGAATTTCGTTTACTGTTTTTGTTACCAAATATTAGTAGACGGCGACCTGGCATACGGATCTCGGTATGGCAATAACTTCCTGGGAGGGGCCGATTTTTTGTTTGTTTTCAGGTTGATAGGGTTTATCTGCTTTGATTTGTATTAAATGTGGCCAATAGATCCACAGGATGGTCACTGGGAAGCAGAAGCGCGCAATGGGCTCCTTAGGGGCGGCGCAAAATGGACAAACATTTTATAAACATTTTATTCCTTTAGTCTGACCATTCATAGGCAATGTGAATTGCAGGACAGTCTTACGGAGCCCAGGGGGGTGACGATGGCTCTTTTTGGGGAGAGGTGTTTGATTGGAATTAATATTTAGTTGATTTTTCTTCGGTTTTGTCTTTTACTTAGGTGTGACCATTTTAGTACCAATGATTTCGAGGTTTGGTGCGGTCAGAACTTCCTTCTAGTAGTAGAACAATATTGGATTTGTTTTCTTCTGGTTTTGTGTCTCTTTTTGCTTCGATTATAGTCACATATAAAACACTTTTTTTTAAGACCAAAGAAACTCAGCAGGGGAAGCTGGGGTGGTCCAATATAGAGTGCGCTTTTTTAAAGTTATAATCTTTTATGTGCTTTGATCTGATCATGGTAGGTCTAATGAATGTAGAGTGGTCGTATAGGGGTGGGGTGCGGAAAAACGGTAATCACCGCTGTGAAAGGTATATAAGATTCGATAAGGCCGATTATAGCACTCTTACTTGTTTATTCTTAAAGTATTATTGATAAAAATTAAAGTACAATCATAAAAAAAATTTTAAGATTAATTTAAAAATTAAAAAAAATATAATTCCTATTGATTTAAATTCTAAACATTGATTTATTCATTTGGAATCCCCAACTTTAATTATAGTACATAATTCAGTTCATTGTTTAAGCCAAATGGTCTTGCGAAAGGGATAGCCTGTGCCAGCTATTCTATAGTCGAATCGACTTAATAAAAGGTGCATTTGATAATACTATCTCTTTAACGAAATTAATGAAATCAACTCCTTTAAGCTAAAATTTAATAATGACTTGCATATTTATTGTATTAATAAAATAATTTTTATTTATTTTAATTAATAAAATATTTTGAAAAGGAAAGATTGTTAACTAGACCATAATCAAAAAATTTAAAAATTTAAAAATAAATTCTTAAAAATATTTTTTGGTGATTCTAGATATTAAGTCTATTTTACATATATAACTTTTGTTTTGTTTTTATATTTAGTTTTCCTCCTAAGTACGTAAATTAAAGCCATTGAGCAGTTACATTCAACCTAGCCCTTGCACACATTTATAATTATATTTATTATGTCACTTTACAAATATACAAAATCTTCTACTACTGCTTGTACTACTACAAACGATAGTCAACATTAACATTTGTTTTTGTTTTGTGTCTTCTTGCCATTCTGTCATTTACTATACCCTGAGGTGAGAAAACATTATACGGCCATCATTTTATGCTGTAAAGTTTCCTCTTATGTTCGGTTTAACAACATGCACGACATGGACATTTGTATAAAGTTACTTTTTTTATACGCAGTGTGTGGGTGCAGGCAGCAGAAAAAAATGCCAAAAAGGAAACTAAAATAAAATAAAAAAATATCAAAATAAAATAAAGATTTTTTCTAAAAAAAAGGCAAACTAGTATTTTTGTAAAGCTGTGCTATAAAATGTATCCCTTGGCACTCCTTTGTTATTCTGTTTTGTATCCTGCTGCTGTCACCAAAATACTGCCATGTAGTCTTAATGAAGTGAGGACCATATAGTTGCTTTAAACTAAAACACAAAAACGAAAAAAGTATGCTCAACCATACACAAAAAATGTTATAATTGAGGCTAGTTTTATGCTTCGTAGCACTAAAATAACACACTTGCTCATAAATATGAATGGTTGTGGTTTTATTCACAAGCGGCTCTAAATATATTTATATTTTAGTTATGGACTAGACAAAAGTCTCCCTTGTTATACAAGTTACAATATTTAGCTTTCAAAACTTACATTTTAGATGCTCTCCTTGTGACCATTACTTCTGTTTGTACTAGACTGTCATCCTAATTTTTAAAATGTTGTAATGGGTGATTTTTTTGAGGTTAGGATTTTCATGCATTAGTATTTGACAGATCACGTGAGATTTCAGACATGGTGCCAAAGAGAAAGATGCTCAGTATGCTTTGACATTTCATCATGAATAGACTTACTAACGAGCAACGCTTGCAAATCATTGAATTTTATTACCAAAATCAGTGTTCGGTTCGAAATGTTCAAATGTGACAAATTTTGTTCAGCGATGAGGCTCATTTCTGGTTGAATGGCTACGTAAATAAGCAAAATTGCCGCATTTGGAGTGAAGAGCAACCAGAAGCCGTTCAAGAACTGCCCATGCATCCCGAAAAATGCACTGTTTGGTGTGGTTTGTACGCTGGTGGAATCATTGGACCGTATTTTTTCAAAGATGCTGTTGGACGCAACGTTACGGTGAATGGCGATCGCTATCGTTCGATGCTAACAAACTTTTTGTTGCCAAAAATGGAACAACTGAACTTGGTTGACATGTGGTTTCAACAAGATGGCGCTACATGCCACACTGCTCGCGATTTATGGCCATTTTGAGGGAAAACTTCGGAGAACAATTTAGACTATTTTTCGTGGGGCTACGTCAAGTCTAAAGTCTACAGAAATAAGCCAGCAACTATTCCCGCTTTGGAAGACAACATTTCCGAAGAAATTCGGGCTATTCCGGCCGAAATGCTCGAAAAAGTTGCCCAAAATTGGACTTTCCGAATGGACCACCTAAGACGCAGCCGCGGTCAACATTTAAATGAAATTATCTTCAAAAAGTAAATGTCATGGACCAATCTAACGTTTCAAATAAAGAACCGATGAGATTTTGCAAATTTTATGCGTTTTTTTTTTAAAAAAAAGTTCTCAAGCTCTTAAAAAATCACTCGTTATATGTAGCCATATTCATATATTTATTTTTAATGAATATTAATATTTTTACAGCCTTTAGTTTAGGAAACTAAATGCTATAAAATCTTTTTTAAATACCTAATTAATGTTTGCTATAGCTACTAAATTTAAAATTTTTCTTACCTAGGAGTAAGCCCTTTTAACATTATTTTAATTATTTTTTTCAATTTAAGTCTATGAATTTACAGACTATTTAAAACAATGAGATAGCCACTATAGCATATCCTTTTATAGGTGGAGTCATAGCATAAGTTTCAGCAAGAGCCCCCACGGAAACCCCTAAGGGTCTGTGAGCACATACACAATCTCAACCAGAATCTCACAAAGAGAATAAAACATGTAAAAATTTTAAATCAAGGTCATACAAGTTTTCAACAATGTAGGTTTGTGCAACTTTGCTAAATATTTAGCAAACCAATGCATTTTCATTCAAACCAGTTTTTTTGGTTGAGGGCCTTTGGTTTTAGCCTTATTTGCACTCTCTCTATAGTTATTATGGATTTTTCACAACAAAAAAGAATAATTAGCAGTTGATAGTTATTCTGAGTGATTTGGCAAAAGTTTTCAGCAATAAATATTATTCTATAATATTAAGGAATATGTTTGTCTAGATTTAAAGTGTTGAAATTTGGGAAATGTTTGACGAAAAAATTGTCGCAACTATTTTCTAAAAATATTTATTCAATCTTATATGACCTATTAAAAAACTAGGTGGACTCAATCAAAACTCTTTGCGTATATTAAGAGCTTATTCACCAATTAATCATTTAGGATGAATATTACCTTCTGTGTATACACAGTAGAGATACTTCATGAATAAATTACTTTTTATTTTACACTTAAGCTTCTCAATAATTTTTATTTTTAGTATATTTAAAATTTCACATTTTAATCAATTATTTTCACTATTCTTTTATTCAAAATCATTAAAATTTTTTATTATTTTTAACCGACTTCAAAATCAATTCGTTATGTATGTTGCTGTTTTTTATGTATTTAACCGCAGAACTCAGCCATTTCTGAACCGATTTTAAAATTTTTTTTTAAAGGTTATGCTTGCAGGTTGGTCCCATTTTAAAAACAGTTCATTATATGAAAAATTAAAGAGTGTCCCCATACAACATACATGTTTTTTACGTGTATTAAGAACCGGAAAGGGCACCAAATTAAAATTTTAAAAAATTGCGTGTCGTTATAGCTCCCAACGGCAGAAATTAATAAAAAAAATAAATTTAGAATTTAAAGGGTGTCCCCATAGGTGCCGTAATTTGACCTATATATGCCTATCTTTTGAACCGTTATAGACAAAACCTTGAAAATTTTACAGAATGTCGATTACTATGACCATTATAATAAAATGTATAAATATTCAAAATTTTAAATTAAAGGGTGCTCCAACAGTTCATTTAATTTGATATATATGGCCATACTTTTGAACAGTTGTGCACAGACCGCTGCTAAGTTAGCTATAACCAAAAGTATAAAATTTTAATTTGGAAATAAAAGGGTGTCGCAATAGTTAATGTAATTCTATGTATGTGGCTAAACTTTTTAACTGTTATAGACAGACAGCTGAAATTTTCAAGGAACCTGTATTCCTAAGTCACTATAGCAAATGTACAAATTGAATTTAGAAATTAAAGGGTGTCCCCATAAATTATGTAATTTGATCTATATGGCTCTATCTCTTGAACCGTAAAACACGAACACTTGAAAATTAGGCAGAATGTCCACTACATTCTCTGGTATAATAAGAAGTATAAATATTTGGAATTATAATGTAAAGGGTGTCCCAATACTTTATATAATTTGATATATATGGCCAAACTTTTGAACCGTAATAGACAGACAGTTGAAATTTACAAAGAATCTTTGTGACCAAGTCCTTTATAACAACAGGTCTTTAATTTAAAATTATAAATTAAAGGGTGTCCCAATATAAGATGTTATTTGATCTATGTGATCCTATCTTTGAAACCGTTATACACAGAGGTTTGAATGGTGTCCCCATAAAAGACGGATGCTGGTGAAAATAGCTTAACTTTTGAACAGTAATAGGGAGAGGCTTGACATTCACATAGTCTTTACTTCTTTTCCCTCTAATTTTGGCGCATATTTTATTTGGTTTAAATCTAATTCTTACAGATTACTTCTTACATTTTTAGTTTAGAATTGGTGCCCTTCTATCTGTTTTGAAGTCGGTTTTTTTTTGCAAGAATTATTTAATTTAATGTGTTTAGGATTGATACCTAAATGAATTGTTATTCAAACAGTATAAACGTAGAGAAAAAAACATAGTTGAGATACCCAAAATCGAAGGCCAAAATATTATGATTAAATTTTAGTCAAACCATATTGTTAAAACCAAATATGTTCACATTGCACCGTTATGTTCGTCGTACGCTGGCGTAAGAAATTGTGTGCGATATCCTATGCACAAATGTGTTTTATTTTTGGTGGCAAATATAACAGATAAAATTTCATCGTTAGTCCCAGTTGTGTTCACAGCATAAAATTGATCAAGTATTTGCAGTAATCAGGTCCAGTTTTTATTTTAAATACAAATAAGCTTTGTTTTAGTTTTTTTCCTCAAACTAAATCCCTAATAACATTTCCTGAATGTTATCACACAATAAACAAGACTAATTTTAAATTTTAAACTGAAAACGCCCATCAATAAAACTTATCAGGGTTTTATGTCTTACAAAAATCCCCGTTGGTATATCATGTCACACTGAAGATGCTAACTGAGATTATATGTACCCAGATAACCGGACAATATATTCTGAGTATATTATTATATAAATTATATATATAATTTTTTATATCTCTCAGAATATGCAAAATCTTCCACGATGAACAACTCAGCTTTCATAATAAAACTTCGCCACGAAGTTTGCCTACTTCTTTAGCTTAGCTAGACATACTCCCCAAAATACAATTTTGAAATTAATCTTAGTTAAATTATTTCAAACAAAGTCAAATGAATCTGATTTGTTTCAAGAAATCTTAAGTTTGGTTATGATTTATTGTGGGATTATAAGAGTTAATTATTTTTTTTTGTATACCCTCAATGAATCATAACCAATTTTAGTTTGTTTTACTTTGTTTTTTAAATATGATACAGCTAAAATAACATGTTTTTTATAAATCTTTTTATCGTTTTCCTAAATAGGTTTACGTTACATTTATTTTGCCATTTACTCGTAATGAACCAATAACAACAACACACATTTTTGTGAAATTAGTTTTCAATTCTTGTGTTTTTTTCCTTTTCTTTTATTTGACACTTGATGACAAGCCAAGTAAAAATTATTATTAAGTTGCTTGAACAGCGAAAGTATAACAACAACAAACATTATATATTCCTTTTAGTATTTGTAACTGTGTGGCCTATAAAATGCTAAAAAAATAGTATTTTTCATCGAAAAGAAAAATAAACGTGAAACAAAAAGTATAACTTTACGCCATCAAATGTTGAGCAAGTTGTTAATTGCTATTCAAACTTTTTTTTTCCTTTTCGCTTTTGGCTGGGGGAGAAAAAATTAAACAAATAAAACTTAAGTAAAATTGTTCATCGTAAAAAGTTAAAAACATAACAAAATATTCTCCGCCTCTGCAAGTTTTTGTTGCTTTTGTTTTGACTTCTTTACTGTTGTAGATACGAGCTCACAATTAAAGCCCTAAGATTTTTCATTACTTCACAAAACACCAACCAAAAAGGCAAAATGAAAAGAAAACCCATAAAAGCGCGTGTGCCAAAAAGGAAACCAACTTTAAAGTAATTTTGTGAAAAATACAAAAGTAAAAAGGAAAAAAAATATTTTCAAGAAACCACAGTAGTTTTTCTTAAAGGTGATTTTATGTAAACGTTATAAATCAACAAATTTTGTTTGGTTTGGCCTATAAAATGTATTTATATAAATTTGATTACTAAATACAATTAGTATAGTTGCAAGTGAGAAAGGGGTATTAGCATCGAAAGGCATTTGACTCAAAATTAAAATAAATGTATAGCTGGTTCATTTTCTATTATAAATTTACAGAATAATTTACAGCCTATTTAGAGAACACAATTTCCCCATACCAAGTGCAAAAACGTCAGCGATTTTTTGATTTGTGCTGTTCTAAATTAAAAATGTCATTTTTTGTTTATTTATAAATCACTCTTTGTAATGTCAGATACATCAAACCTACGCGAATACAAATTTGCCTACGCTGTTTAAACGTAAACGCTGCTCCAAAATCATTGTAAAGTAAAGGTTAAAACACATTAAACAAATTATTTCAACAAATAAGGCAAATAAAATGTACATGCTAGACTTCTTCTGTTATTAGTATGTCAAACAAGTAAGAGTGCTATGTTCGACCCTGCCGAATATTCTATACCTTTCACCACGGTGATTTTATTTTTACAGACATAGGTACAAAATTGATTTAATTTAATAAGAATTTTAGGGAAAAATTTTATAGAAAATTTTTGGGAAAAAAATTATAAAACCTTTTTTGGAAAAAATTTATAGAACCTTTTTTGGAAAAATTTTATAGAACATTTTTTGGAAAAATTTTATAGAACATTTTTTGAAAAACTTTTATAGAACATTTTTTGGTAAACTTTTGTATAACATTTTTTGGAAAACTTATAGAAAATTTTTTGGAAAACTTTTGTAGAAAATTTTTTGGAACAGTTTTATAGAAAATTTTTTGGAAAACTTTTATAGAAAATTTTTTTGAAAAGTTTTATAGAAAATTTTTTGAAAAACTTTTATAGAAAATTTTTTGGAAAACTTTTATAGAACCTTTTTTGGAAAAATTTTATAGAAAATTTTTTGGAAAAATTTTATAGAACAATTTTTTGGAAAAATTTTATAGAACAATTTTTGGAAAAATTTTATAGAACATTTTTTGGAAAAATTTTATAGAACATTTTTTGGAAAAATTTTATAGAACATTTTTTGGAAAAATTTTATAGAACATTTTTTGGAAAACTTTTATATAACATTTTTTGAAAAACTTTTGTAGAACATTTTTTGGAAAACTTATAGAAAATTTTTTGGAAAACTTTTGTAGAAAATTTTTTGGAACAGTTTTATAGAAAATTTTTTGGAAAACTTTTATAGAAAATTTTTTTGAAAAGTTTTATAGAAAATTTTTTGGAAAACTTTTATAGAAAATTTTTTGGAAAACTTTTATAGAACCTTTTTTGGAAAAATTTTATAGAAAATTTTAGGGAAAAATTTTATAGAACAATTTTTTGGAAAAATTTTATAGAACAATTTTTTGGAAAAATTTTATAGAACAATTTTTGGAAAAATTTTATAGAACATTTTTTGGAAAAATTTTATAGAACATTTTTTGGAAAAATTTTATAGAACATTTTTTGGAAAAATTTTATAGAACATTTTTTGGAAAACTTTTATATAACATTTTTTGAAAAACTTTTGTAGAACATTTTTTGGAAAACTTATAGAAAATTTTTTGAAAAACTTTTATAGAAAATTTTATAGAAAATTTGTTGGAAAACTTTTATAGAAAATTTTTTGGAAAACTTTTATAGAAAATTTTTTGGAAAACTTTTATAGAAAATTTTTTGGAAAACATAGAAAATTTTTTGGAAAACTTTTATAGAAAATTTTTTGAAAAACTTTTATAGAAAATTTTTTGGAAAACTTTTTTTTTTTAATTTATAAAATTTTATTAAACTTTTTTTGAAAAATTTATTGCAATAAATTTTTAAAACTTTTTTTCAAATTAAAATTTGGTTGGAAAATTTTATGGAAATTTGATTGTAAAAATTTTTTGAAAAAATTTTTTTTTAATTATGACAAAAGAAGAAAAATCCATAAAAAAAATTTCATTAAGTATCTTTTGACTGCTCCTGGTTACCAGTGGGTATATTGGCTACCTCTATGTGTATTACTTTCTATAATATAAAAACAAACAAAAATCTCCCCTCGAAGGGGATTATTGATCCCCCGCACTCCATGTGATCTACGGATGGTGATCTAATATTTATTTATTTTTTTTATTTTTTTTTTAGCAGAAGTGATTATTTGTAGAATAATGTTGCAAGCGCCTCTTGTTTTATTTAGGCGAATAAGTTTGAGGCTATCACAGCTTCCGGCTATTTAGTGCTATGTGGTAATACCGACGAAGGAGTGCGCTGTAATATGTTTTATTAAGAACAAAATATATTGTTAAATATTATAAATTTAATAATTTTTGAGATTAAGGTTCATTATTATAAAAAGATAATGATAATCAATTTACTGCTCAAATATTATTATTTAATTTTTTAAAAATTAATTTTTTAATTTTTTTTGTTGCTACACAATAGAGTAGCGAAATATCGAAAATAAAAATAAAAATAATTAACGACCTAAAGCTTAAAATAAAAATAAATTAATTACAAATTATTAAAAAAGTTCAAGTAAAATATTGTTAATTCATTTATAAAACCACAGTTCAAATTAAATTATATAAAATTGTATAAATTAAATATTATTAATCAAACTGAGATTTTATTTGATTTTTTTATTTCAAAAAATTTTTTAGAAGCAAACGCAAATTAAAAAATAGCTTTCATTGCTAGAGCAACAACAAATATAAGGAGATAAATATTAAGGAAAAACGCATTAAACAAGTGGGAAACTTTGGATAGTAGACTTCCTTCTCATCAACTGACGATAGAAGATTACTTATCAAACCCTACTTAGATTATTGAATACGAAAAAATGGTTTTCGATCCTCTATCGTCAGTTAGTAAGAACGAAGTCTACCATCATTATATTTATATTTATGTTTTGCGAGTCTATAAAAAGTTCTCTAAATCCCAAATTCTTAGTATATGAATAAACACATACATTCGAACTCGAACAACAGGCAACCCAAACTACTAACGAATAAACCAAACTAACGAAGTAAAAAGTATAAGAATAATATATAATATTTTTTTTTATAATAAATGATATTGTGTTTGCTACTTTAGCTATCCGTGAGTATGAGTAAGTGTTATAAAATGTTACAAAAAATATGGAAACCTTTTTAATAATCTTTTTTTTTTGTGGAAAAATAATTTAATTTTCTTGAGTGACTTTTTATAAACGTTTGCATGTATTTTAACACCTGTGCCAAAAAGCTTTTTTTACGAACCAGTATAAAGTTACACACACACAAAAATGTATAAATGTGCTTATAGATTTAATGTATTTAGAAATAAAAGATGCCTTAAAGTATGCAGTACCATTAAATCGGTAAAACAAATCGGCAAAACAAATCGGCGTTTTTTCACTGCTTTTTCTCTACTTTCTCTTGGAGATAAGATATTACGGAAAATAGTAACGTATATTGGAATCAGGACGCCAAGGTACCTCCTTACAATATCCTGTTAAAATCCATCTAGTAGTTTTTACGTGATGCGAACACGAAAAGCAGACAGACAGACGGAAATGAGTTACTGTTTTATTATATGTATGTTTTATTATATGTATAGATAAACGTAATTGTATATTAATTTCAAATGAAGGTTCTACATTATTATATCTGACGAAGCTTTCCAGTTTACGCCCAGTAGCTATTAAGAATCTGAAATAGCTACTGGAAAAGGTTCATCGAAAAAACTTTGTTTCCACGATAAAGTAATCAAACAAACAAATGTCTACTTTAAGGACTTTGAGAAAACTTATTTTTTCGAAGTTTTAAAAATACTTGAAAAGTATTTGACAAAGTAAATTAATTTAAAAGACAATTTTTATCAGCCCTCGTACTTAAATGCAAATAAAATTAATTATGAAATCGGAGTATAATTTGAAAATTGATGAATTGCTTAGATTGTGAATGTAGCGAATAATCCCAAAAGAGAATTTTTTTTTTTTGAAATATGCAGGCATATTTAATATATGCAGGCATATACCAAATAAATGCGATTATTACTTTGGCAAATAATGTTACGTGAAACTTTAAAAAAATTAATTTTTAAGCAAAATATCTATAGATGTAATGAATTATATTAAAAGCACTTGCTAATCGACTTACTCTCAGCCATCGTATATGAATAAAACTGCAAAAAATGACTCGACACATCGGGCTACGAAGGTCTTATTTGTGCAGTTTCTTGCTATAGTCAAGCTTTTCCGGAAAAATAATAGATTAGGCGTTATGGATTTCCAATGACAAACTCCTCCAAAGATTCGGCTACGTTGTTTTCTAGCTTATTTTAGTTAATTTTTGCTACATGTTTTTTTTTTTTGTACGCGGCAAAAAAAATAAATATGTCAAATTGCAATTGAGTGAAACGAAAGGCATTGTTTTATAAAATCAATGGTTTAAATCTCCCCATAGTGATAAAAATTTCCAGGATAAAAATTTCCAGGATTTTTTGAATAATTAATTTCTCAAACAAAATTGTCTTTTAAATCAACTTACTTTGTCAAATACTTTTCAAGTATTTTTAAAACTTCTAAAAATAAGTTTTCTCAAAGTCCTTAAAGTAGACATTTGTTTGTATGATGTTCGCTGGGTATAAAAATTAAATATTTACTTTATATTCACATATTTCACACACATTCAAACTCACTAAAACATCAAAGACACAATACTCGTATAACTCGCTCTTACACACCTGTACACACTAAGAAATATGAACACAAAACCAAATTGAATAGAATTTTTTAAATTCATGTCGTAAAAGTTTTTAATAACTTTTCAATAATAAAATTTTCTTGTTGCACATAAGTGGGTGGGAGCGTCTGTCTGCATGTTACTTTTGCTGTACAGTTTTTAAGTGATTTTGCATTTTATTGTTAAAAGACTGAAGTGCCTAATGTGTTCGTAGCGGTTACCAAACATTGTAAAGTAATTTTATTATTTCTGCTTTCTCGCTATTTTATTATATACACCTAATTCTATTTTTACACGGTAGATTGGTTTCAGAAAAATCCGTGTAAAAAAACCGTGTAAAAAAAGACATTGATTATATACAAAAATAGGTGATTGGTTCCTTATCTCTAAAACCTATTAAAATTAGTGAAAAACGAGAATTTTTTTTAGAACAAGAAATCATGTTTATTTTTCAACATACGAGTATATGCATGTACATATAATGTATATTTGCACCCTTTATTTGCATCTTTAGTGTATGATGTAGACTTAATAGATAGTTTCGTTTCAGAAATCAACGATTGCCTAATTGAATTTAAATTTTTTATAGTTCTTACTGTAACTTCGTTTAAACCGAACATTTTGCTGAGAAATGTTGAGCCTTTTCCATTTCGAAGGCGATCTAAAATTTCAATTTTGTTTTCTAAAGAAATGGTTTTACGTTGTAGTTTTTTATTTACAATTTTCGACGCCTTCTTTTATAGATGCATTGATAGTTCACAAAATATTAACACATTTCAATTGCTCTAACAAGTAAAAATTATTGTATGTGCAAGAAAAAAATTCCTCTAAATTTTCGATTTGAAAATATTTCGCAAAACCTAAATTTTACAAATAAAATCTAAGCTCAAATGATTTTGAATTGCGCTAAATGGAATAAAATCGTGTAAAAAAATTATTTTTTTATTTTCAAACCGTGTTAAATCAAAACCGTGTAAAAAAAGACTGTGTAAAAACAGAATTGGGTGTATTTATATCCTCTTTTTTTAGTACATTAAAAGAATATCGTTTGATTTTTTACATATGAGACTTTTTCCAAATATTCTCTTGGCTTTTTTTTATTTATTTTTTTTTGTTAAGAACAAAAAATCTAAAGCTAAAAAAATTTAAATAAATATTTTAAACTTATTTTTTATTTTTAGGATTGATTTTATATTGATGATTTAATGTCTTGTGTATTTTTTATGTCATCAAACAAAGTACCACAGGTGAAAATAATTATTTTTCACTTTTCTTTAAATTCATTAGTAAAATGTGACATGGTGTTGAGGCTATTTGTTTTAAGACGTTTAGCTAAACACCAAAAAATATGTATATCGAATAATCTTACTAAAATTGAGCCATATTGTTTTGCTTGTGAGAAGAAACTTGGCAATGGTCTGAAACCACCAACTTCGGACTAATAGGTTAACGCTCAATCAAATATCCACCGAAAAATATGTGTGTAGCGATAAAAAGTTTTAATTGGTTTCAGATACAAATTTAATAAAATTTTGTAATGAGTCAATTATTTATTAAATAAAAATAGAAGATAATTAATTGTAATTGAATTAATTAAAAAAATTTAAAATTTTTATCGGAACCTAATTAAAATTTTTAATTAGCCCAAACATTGTTTTTGTGTAATTTTCAAATTCTAACAATGACCTATCTGTTTTCTAGAAGTTAGCTTAATATTTGGAAAATCATCTTATTTGTGATGTTGATTAAAGTAATATTCCGGAAATTTTAGCATCCTGATAAATCACCTTTTTTACGTTGATGATAACTCCTTGTTTGAGGTCGTCGCAAAGGCCGTTGGTATCCCTGAATCGCATACACAAAAAAATGTTGCTTCAAATAACTAATTAAAAGTTAATTAATTAATTAATTTTTGAATTCACTCATCTATATATTTAATTAAGAATGAATAAAAAAATATTTAAATTAAATAAATAATTGAATTAATTAAACTTTTAAATTAAACCAATTAAAAACTTTAATTGATGGAAAATTGTTTTTCTTTGTAATGGTGTTGAAAAGGAATTTGGCACTGATTTTTAGAGATGCCTTCACAATTCGGGGTGGATGTTAACTCGTCTTTCTTTAAATTATTGATAGTTTCGATAATTTCTGGAGTATGAGGATGCTCGTGTTTGCTATAGCATAGATATTGATGTATCTCAGTTTTACTAGACATGTGTAATATTCCACCCAAATCTAAATCTAGAAGTGTAGCTATTCTCTCATTGCTTTTCCGGGGTGGCTTATTGGATTTGAGTTTTTTGCTTGTAAGTTGTAAGAATACAATATTATGTTAATAAAGATTGCAAAACTTACTTATTTGAATTATACTCTTTATACCTGGTACCACAGGTGGAAAAGGGTATATATATATATATGTAAAAAGTATATATATTCTACATCCTAATACATAGATAAGTTGATTAAGCAATTTCCGTCTGTCCGCGTTGAAGTTGAAATGTCATTTGCCAAGGTGCCACGCGTGGTACAGACAATTTAAGCGCACCAAATTGGCAGGCATAGTTTCAAAAATTTTGGGATTGCAATTCAGCAACATCAGACCCTCCCATTGGGGACTGTGGGCAGCAAACCATGCCCATATATTTATCTATATTTTTTTCTGCTTCGATTTGTACTAAAGGTCTTCACAGAAAGCAATACATATAGATATAGCCAATAGACCCACAGTGTGCCCAGGGAGAAGTCAATAGCCCGTTGGGGATGGTCAATATGAGGAAATTTACAAAAAAAAAATTTACAAAAAAATTAAAAAAAAATTTAACAAAAAATACAAAATGTTTTATAAAAAATTTTACAAAAAAATTAAAAAAAGTTTACCGAAATTGTTTACTAAATTTTTCATAAAAAAAAAAATTTTTTCAATAATTTTTATTAAAAAAATTTTTAATAAAATACTTACAAAAAATATTCTACTAAATGTAAAAAAATTTTTCTATAAAATTTTTACAAAAAAATTTCTATAAAATAAAAAAAAAATTAAAAAATTAAATACTTAAAAAGATTAAATATTATAAAAAAAATTCTACAAATTTTTTTATAAAATTTAAAAAAAAAAATATCTAAAATTTTTACAAGAAAATTTTCTATACAATTTTTGCGTGGTTAGGAACTTCAGGTGACGATATACATATGGCGTATAAGAGATTTTGCTAATTAGTGGAATAAAAAAAAACTAATTTTGTACCGAATTCTGTATAAATCAAATCACCGCGGTGAAGGGTATAGAAAATTTGGCACGGCCGAATATATCACTCTTACTTGTTTAAGATAGTACCTTTCCAAAGGTTTTCTTTTTCAAATATAAATTTTTTTAGGAAAAAGTAATATTTATATAAATTTATGATTTATTTCGAACGACAATTACATAATATTTGTTCTTTAAACTTTCCTATTCATCATTATAAAAACCAGATTTTAATTACAGACATTTTTTAGATTAAAAGTTCACTTTTTCCGATTAAAAAACTAACTTGTTAATCAACAAAAGAATTACAAAATTCATTCAAGTGTAAATTTATGTTTAAGTAAAACATTGACAATTTAAAGACTTCCCGCCTCTCTCTCTCTCTATGTCTCTTTTTTCATTATAAAATACAAATATTAACTATTGCAATTTGCTCAAAGTTCTGTCAGTAAAGTAAAACAGAAACACTGTGATGAAACTTAGAAAGACATTCTTGTTTGTATGCAAATTAAGAAGTTAAAAGGAAGTAATAGAAAAATCGAAATAAAGACAGAAAGAGAAATTAGTTTATTTTAAACAAACAAACAAACTGATGAAAATATAAAAAATAATTTTGTGGAGTTTCAATAAAAAAAAAGATAAGAAACAATTAAAAATATATTTAAAAAAAAAAATAATTGTTTTATTTAAACAAACAGTGTCCACTACTACGTCGTCCAATTCCCTACAATTTTTTCTTGTTTCAAAGTTGTTGATATTTAGGAATATTATTCTTAATTCTTAAGAATTTTGTTAAGGAAAGTTACCTTACACTTTTCTATGAGTATCTAAAAAGTAGCAATGACATTTTAACATATTTCGTTAAAAACATTCGTTCACTTTAAAGAAGCAACATTTTTAAAAATTGCCTGCAAAAGTGTACCTTCTAAAACAAATACATTTACAAAAAAAAAAGTTATTTTTCGGCCAGAAATTTGTCTCTTTGTTTTTGAAGAGCCGGAAAAGTACCGTTAAAAAAATAAGTTTCAAAATCGTTCCTGAAAATTTACCTTTAAAAAAAGTAATTTTTAAAAATATTTTTATAAAAGTCATTTTTAAAGAAGTACGTTTGAAAAAATTACCTTCTCTAAAAGTTATGTTTAATACCTTTGCGAAATAACGGGTCCGCCAAATAACTTTTTATTTTTGAAAATGCTATAAAAAAACTACTGAATATTTTCTCAAATTTCTTTTTTTATTTGAAAGTACAATCCTTCCGGTAAATAATGGAAAAAAATTTCATTCAAATGGCTGCCTCGGCTGGCCATGCAGTAGCCTACACGATCGGTCCAATTTTCAAGCATATTATCTATTGTGTGCAGCTGTATTTCACCAATGGCTTAACGAATATTGTCCTTTAAAGTGTCAATTGTCTCTGGCTTGTCGGGGTAACACTTATCTTTGACGGCACCCCACAAATAATAATCCAACGGTGTCAAATCGCAGCTCCGAGCTGGCCAAACAACATCAGCTCTGCGCCTGATAATGCGATCTTCAAAAACAGGGCGCAAAACATCGAGAGAGTAACTTCGGATGTGTGGCACGTAGCGCCGTCCTGTTAATACCAAATGTTGGCAATATCCTCCACTTCAATTATTGTGAACAAAAATTCGTTCAACATGGCCCGATAACGATCGCCATTGACTGTAACGGCCACACTTGCTCATTTTCGAAGAAAAATGGACCAAAATCCGAACCAAACAGTGACTCGTTTTGGGTGCATCGACTTTTCAATGTATGCGTGCAGGTTTTCTGTGTCCCAAATGCGACATTTTTGCTTGTTTACATACACACCAAGATCAAAATGAGCTTCATCTGAAAATTTTTTTTGGAAAAATCGGCATCTTCTGTAAGTTAATATTTCCCAGCGTTGTTTAAGCGTATACACAACCATATTCGTTCAGCGAAAGGATAAATCTAATTATCTGTCAAATCAGACATGAGCTAAGTGTTACAATTCACGAAATAAGCACTAGTTGAAAAAAAAAAAAACGTTAGATGACGGACCCTTTATAATAAAACCTTTCTTTAAACATATTTATATATTTTTTTCTAGTTTGAATTGTGTCAAATATATTTAAAAAAAAAACATTAAAAATATTTAGTTCATTGGTAATTTGGTTTCTGGGGAACAATTTCCTAAGTGCTTTTTATAAAGTTTCTTAGGGTGTCTCTTAATCATACCAAGTTCTAAGAACGTTAGTTTTATAAAACATCAAAAGTGTGGATATCATTGAAATATTGTTCTTTCATTAACTTACTTAATATTCGTAATATATCTTAGTGAGGTATTAAATATTTTTTATTTAAATCTTTTTATTGGCTTACCCTCTTGTGCTTCAGATATTGTGTATCGATATCAAGTTATTATACTTAATATTTATTTGTTTTTACCTGTCTTGTAACGTGAAATGATAACAACACAAGTATAAATTTATGCTCGCAATTTGAGAAACATAAAAATTACTATTTTCCAAGCAATATTATTTATTACTGCATAAAAAGGGCAACAAAAGTAAAAAAGATAACAAGAACAACTAAGTAATAACTACAAAAGTAATTTTCTGTAATAAGTTTTGAATAGTAAATAAAGAAAAAGTTCTCAATAGAAAACGAGTCAAATGTAAAATAACAAAAATAAATTTGCTTGCTTTTGAAATAAAATTTAAATGAACCAAGATGTTTTTAAAAGAAAAACTTCTCGAATTACCTATAATCAATCAACTATTATTTCAAATAACGATGCCCAAAATTCATGCCGCAAAAAAATATAACAGGAAAAGGCTTAACCAATTGAAATTGAATGATGACATTAATAATCCCTTAATATACAGTTGTGAACATGTGTGCTGTACTCATACACACACATACATAGCTGCCGTACATATTTATTTCAATAGAAATGAAAAAGTGAAGTGAAATTAGGTTGTAAAGAAAAGCTAACAAGGAAATCAACGAAACGAAAATACAAGCCACAAAATATGTTTCACTTGTTCATTTTTTCTTCATAATTTTGCAAAGCAAAAAATTCTTCTTACGTTTCAAGAAACATGTAGTCAAGGAAAATGAAAAATAATCAATCTTGAATGATGAATAGAAAGCCTATACATCAATAGTTTTTTATTTGCAAATGAATGAGTTTGTTTTATTTAAAACTTTTTTTTATAAAATATTAAAATTTTAAAGAATATTTTCTACTACGATTTCATTTCAATTATTTGTTATAAAAGAAAATTTAAAAAAATTAGGACTACAACAAATCTTTTTAATTAAAAGGTTGGACTGTTTGTTGTAATAAATTCCAATTTGATATTTATGTTCATATTATACTGTGATGTTTACCAGAAGATAAAAAATTTATATTTTATTTAGCGTTTAAAATTGCAACTTAAACATGCACTAAAATCATTTTTGACCTTTCTTTACTTAAAATAATGAATTTTTTCCGTCACCATTTTTTCCGCGTTTATCAAGTTTTAAGTGTTTTCTTGTATAAGGATTATCGTTTTTTACAGAAGAATTATACAAACAAGTGTAAATACACTGAGGAAAAAACGACGTTGCAAAGCCGACAACGAATGTAGTCATTTTGATACCTTTACGTTGTCACTTTTGTTTGACAACGGGTCTGGTCATCTTGTAAACGAACGTGGTCTAATTGACAACGAGTGTTTTCAATTTGACAACGTAGTTGCTCAAATTAACAGTGAGTGCAATGTTCTCAAATTCCACGGGTTCTAGAAAATGATATTGATCGTGTTAGTTTGCTTCACTTTATTCAGACGCATTTTTTTAAATAACAAGGTCCCGGTGCGCTTCGATAACATCATCCACAAAAATTTATGGAAACGCAAATAGAAATGCTTTGAGAAATTATTACAATTTCACAATTCTAGCTGCCTTAGTTTTTTTTTTTTAATTTCTGTTTTACTTAAAAAATCAGAAAAGTAAACCAATAAGCGTATTATGTCTGTTAGAAATTTTCATATTTTGGTATGCTGTTGCTATATTTGCTTTGCTAAGTATTTGCACCAAGTTATATTCACGATACCAATGTTAGCTCTGCAATGGCGTTTAAACCAGTTGTCAAATATTTTGTAAATGTTGTGGTTTCTTGGCATTTGCTCTAAACATTTTACTCAAAAAGGAAACAGAAAAAATCAATCACATGAAAGTCTATGTAAAAAGACAAACACTCAACCATACATTAGCCGAACATGTTACATTAATAGTTTGCTTCTATAAAAGCCTTTTAGAAAACACAGCCTCAATTACTTATATTCTTGCGACACTACAAGAATTAAAAGCATTACTTTTCCTTTTATGTCTTATATTTTTTTTTTTTTGTATCAGAACAAATTGTATTTATTATTGCAAGAAATATGCTTGAAAGCATTAGAGACTGAAAAAATTCAATTATACACACTTACCACCATATGCTGTTGAGATTGAAAAAACGTGTAACTCAATTACCATTTTTTGTTAAATTAGGTTGTCGAGTACAGAACACAAACTTTTCAATTAATTAAAAACAAACATTGGGTTATCCCATAAGGGTGGGTGGATCGACTGCAACGGCTCTCAAATTTGATATTTATTTTTCAGAACGTTATACCCAATTACCAAGCCAACTTATAAAAATATTTGGACTTTAAAAATACTGTGATCAAACTAAAAACCGAGTTTCGAATTGATCCTTATTCTTATCACTTTTATTGTATTGCAAAAAGCTCATTACTCATTTTGATTTTTCTCTACTTTTAACGACCGACATTTTTAGAGAGAAACTTGGCCTTATTTTCGCATTTACATAAGATTTTGGTTGGGTAATATTTGCAAGAAAAAAAAAATCAAGGAGGTGCAGCGTAAAATGTTTAATTACATGAATTATTTTCATATTATATAACGTATACGCTATGGCGTCTTTTTCAAAGATAGTGTAGGAGTATCGATTGACAAAGTTATAAGTTTCTCTCATGCTAAGTAAATTAGATTTTATATTTTATAATTCTATTAGATTTTTTACTCTAAAAATTATGTTAAGTTTCAAGTAGAAGTTTGCTGATTGAGTCGGTAGGGCCGGATATCCTTCATACAAAGTAATTATCTTATATCTAGGTAACTGCAACAATGTCTAAATTTCACATAGGCTTCTGTGGGAAAAATTTCTTTTTCGGATTCAAGCTTGGCCATACTTGAAAGTGTTCATATTGTTTTAAGGATTCATATTTTAAGAAAGGAAAAAATAAATTATTTTACTCATAAATGGACGAACTGTTTTCTAGTCTCTCACAAACTCATAAGTTTTGATCAGCAACTCCGAAGAAAGTATAAAAGTCAATTTTTGAACCATCTGTGAATATAAATTTCTAATCTCTATGTACCGTAATAGACACACAGTATGTAATACTATGTCTGCTATTAGAGAGAGTATAAAAAATAAAATATATAAAAGTAAAATTAAGTATAAAAATTTAAGTTAACAGTGTCTGTTTACGTCTGAACAATAATGATTTTCCATCCCTGGTTCATGTTTGAGAGTGAAGCCAAAGCTAGTGGAAGTTTTTGACTTCTATCATCAATTGCCGCTTATTCATTATCCTTGTCTTAAATACTTTTTTATCGTAGTGGAAGTCGCGCCTTGAAAGTTAATTAATTAACATGTTTGTATTTTTTGTATTTTTTCATTAATAATTTTTGCGCCATATCGTTGGTCGAAAATTATTAACTTTCATATATTGCTTTGCGCCATATCGTTGGCATTCGTTTTGAATTGTAACTGATTTAAGATCGTTATTGCTTGCTTTCGCATCGTTGTTGTTCGCGCCTTTAAAACTTGTATTTTTATCAACTTTAAATTAAATTGTAATTTATTGGGACTTTATTAACCTTATTGTGGATCTTAATAAATCAAAGGAAAGTTAATTTGTG
>CATIVE010000407.1:0-10952 GCA_949628195.1 Phasia obesa
CGTTAATATTTCCTCATTCAGTACTGAATGGGTATCAAATGCACTCAAAACTGCACATTGGGTTGAACGATACCGAAGCAGACCACTAAATTCATGGGTCTCTTTTCGACCTCCTACGTTCCTTAATGATTTCTGGTATCCGGCTGGAAAATTACGAATACCTTACCTTCATTGAGTCTCGTGCTATCACTAGCCTTTCACTCTCGATTGTAGTGATTTCAGACTGGCGACTTATACATGTCGACATTCTTCCTAATCACAGAGTCTATGCTAATTGCTAATATTTGCTTAAGGCTAGGTCTGCACAGTATCTCCATATGTGTCTGCCCGTGGTCAACAGCCTTTTTTTATGTTGCAAGTATCTTCTTGCCGCAATTTTTAACTTGTAGTGAAATTTTGGTGGGAATCAAACCCACAACCCCGGACTGTTGGACTAGCACACTACTTACTAACTCACCGAGGCACCGAGACAATAAACATTTTTCTCCCGATCGCACAGGAGAACTCTTTGAAAATCAACATGTATTTCAAAATGTGCACTGTTGGTTTGAAAATTTTACTGGGCCACACCATGCCTTATGCGCTATAACGTACATAAAAACCTATTGTATGTAAAATCAAAAAAAAAAAAATGATAATTAAAATCTTAAGTTAATTTTGGTTTATCCTTTAGTTCATTGCAAAGGTTTTTTACACATCAAAAATGTTTTTCTTAAAACAATGCCAAGTCAATTAGCTACACTGCAAAAGATTGAATGGAATACTTAAAAATAAAATCATTTTAATGCAACCTATAAAGAGCAGAACAAAGTTCAGAGAAATAACAATCCAAAGGAAATAAAAAAATACATTTGCTGCACTTAAAACTAATAACGAAATGTGGTAAATTGTATGTTAGGATTCCTTTTTAATTCTTGTAAATCTGTATTTGTAAGAAGTTAACGAAGTTGTTGTCCACGTTACATTACAGTTTTTGCAATGCAGGTATTACAGTTGGTACCAACTGGTTTGACTCGGCATTACAAAATACTCTGCGTTAATAAAATATTTTCTTGTATTACAGAAATATTACTAATTTATTTTTAATTACCTCTCCGCATGACAACCAACAACAATCTGTTTTACCATTGGTGTTAAATTTTTAAGCGAATAGAATCATTTGTAGAGACCTTTAACAATTAATACCTATAACAGTGTGATATCCCAGTGATAAAATTGTACCAAAGCAGCATTAATTGTACCAACATTTTACATTAAGGAAAAAACAAGCAAAACACATACAGTAGCTCGACATTAAAAGATGCTAATAAAAACCTCAATACCAGGGTATTTTAAAGTGGTGAAAATTGACCTTGAATCCTTGAATTTATTTTCTGTGGATATTAGTCAATGAAAATCATAGGATATAAAAATTCGTACGATTGAGGTAAAGGAAATCCAATCGCAATTCGTAAAATGAATACTAAAAATTCCAAAATTTGAAATTTAGGCTTTGGCCCATAAAGTCCACATGTAGACTAGGGTTCACGAAATACTTTCAGCAATAATTGGGAATATATAGAGCTTTTTTACACCAGTATTCCTTTTCCGATCTATTTGGTGTTTTAGAACATGACAAAATTTCGATGTAAAATAGATCAAATTGATCAAATCATATTCTATTGAAACATCACTTTCGCACAAAATTTGGTTTAAAATATAAAATTTTTATATATTTCTTACGAGTTTCTTTTATTAAAAAAGAATAATGACCCTTTTTTTTAGGCTAAAATACACAGATATGCAATAATTTTGAAGTTTTTAAATTTAAGATCATCCAGTTGTTAACTCAACGAAAAATTGAAAAAAATGTACTAATAATAAATAGATCTTTAAGACCATGGAAAATTTTGAAAAATCGAACGAAAATTGAAAAACTGCCAAGCCCTAAAAAATTTTAGGGCGTGAGGTTCTCAATTTTGAGGCTACATAGCGACACCACTGGTAAGTGAATGATTCCTAGCATCAAAACTTAAGCTCAGATACTCCTCTGCTATGTCCAGGTTATCGAACTAACCCTTTACAGATGGCCCTTTACACTGTGCAATTTTAGGATCTGGCTACACTGCAATTGCAATCAAGTGCTTGAAACCTCACAAAAGTCACCGGATCTTCAACTGATTAAGTATAACTGGAGCTATTAAGAAAAACAAAAACACCTTACAATTTCTCACCAGAAAAAATTAAAAAGTATATCAGCCGAATAATGCCGGAAACTGATTAAGACAATGCAAAAACGTAACTAAATTACATATCGCTTATACATAATAAATTTAGCAGAGTAAATAATAAAAATGAACATAAATCAAGAATGTTGCAATTTAGACAGGGTTGGAGAATTATGAAGTTAGAAATGTAAAAAAAAAAATTTTTTTTGATGAAATAAAAAAATTTATTGAATAAATTTCTTGCTTGGAAAATAATAGTTATTTTTTGAGTAAAAATTAAATTTATTTATCCAAATGTATATAAATTTTCGCAAGTTTTGCATAACATTCATGCAACACAAGTTACTGTAAAAAGAGAATTTAACGCATAGAACCCATATTAACTGATTTATTTTCTAAGCAAAAAATAAAACTTAATAAATAATCTTTAGGGGTTTTTACGATGGTTATTGTGCAAATTTGCAAATTGTAAATTTGCAGTCCATATTGAAGTAGATCGTGAACATACTTTTTAAATAAATTATATTTATATGCAAAGCATTTAATTTTCTTGAAAAAATCTAGCAACTCATCAAAAAATAGAAAAGAAAAATATAAAATACAAATAAAAACACAAAAAGGAAAATAACACACAATTATTTGTAATTTTAACAAACAATTTTATTTAATATTTTTTATACATAAATATTTCAAAAATTGTTGTTTACTTTTATTTGCATCTTAGCAAATATGCACAAATATTATTGCTCAATGTTTTTTTTAGTGCAAACGAAGCAAAAGGATGCAAATTTCAAGTACATACATACATACATACATATGTACTTGAAATTTGTATGTATGTATATTTTGTTGTTGTGTTAATAAAAACGATGCATTTTTGCTCACTTTTGCACCATTAGCACAGTTTGCACTACCCATCGTGAAACCCCCTATTAATTTCTAAGTGAAAAATAAAATTTGAAAATAACTATTATTTCCAAGCAAAAATTAAAAATTGAAAAATAATCATTGAAAAGATATCTTTTTAATAAAATTTATAAACTTTAAGATCCCTTGTTAAAAACAAATTCGAACCTCAAAAAACATGTTAAGGTAACCATAATCTAAGAGCAACATGGTATGATTTAATTACAGGATTGTAGTAAAACTACATTATTATTAACATATTATAGTTATTTATAGAACCATATTATTGTCTAACTTAAAAATAACATTTTAAAGTATAATACTGCCATGATACAATGAAATAAATATAGTGAGATGTCTATGTATATATAGAACACAAAATGTGTTTGTTTGTTTGTCGGAAAGCTGTAGCTGCCTACACCAGTGAACTGATCTTTCTGAAATTTTCACAGTTTGTTATACGGTTGGTAAAATAGGGTACTTATTTTTTGATGGGCGTGGCACCTCTCATATAAAGTATATATTTATTATCATGTCGCTTGGTAACAGTAACAGGCAGCGCCTTGACATTTTGCACCAGTAACCTCTATGTTAACATACATAGTCAAGCTAAAAAATTATCGTACTAATTTTGCTATGGCAGATCCATTAATAAAATATGTTGTTGTTTGAATGAAATGTCTAATTTTATTGATTTTTCTCCTAATGTAATCACTTAAAAACGAAATATCATTTTGTACTTAAATAATTGATTTTTTGTTCAACTACTTAAATTATTTATTTTGTGAAGCAATCTATAATAGGGTGGGTGGGACAGTGATCGTAGTATGTACCCCTATAAAAAGTAAAAAATTATTATCCTGTATCTAGAGAACTGCATAGGTAGCGTCTTGGAATTTTGCATCAGTAACCCTCATATTAAGACATATGTATTGTGTAGAGAAATACAGACTGAATTGGAATGCTGGGCGTGGTACCTCCTATACATAGTGAGAAATTATTATTGTGGAGAACTACAATAGGTAGAGTCTTGAAAATTTGCACAAGTAACCCCCTAAAGTGATGTGAAAAATACAGACTGGATTAGGATGGTGGAAGTGGTACCTCCCATAAAAAGTAAAAAGTTATTATCGTATTAATACGTATAGTCTAGCGAAAAACAGAAGGTGTCATACCTTGCATATAAACTAAAACATTTTTGATGTGAGATTTTTTATATTATAATTTATATTAATTTAAATTATAAGTTGTTCATCACAACCATATATTGCTACAGATAACATAAGACGATTCTTGTGACCATAACACAACCATGTTTTTTCTGTGAGTGTGGAATTCATTTATGGAGTACTGCCTGCCTCAGCTTTAAACTTAGAAAAAATCAAAAAATTTAAATTCGTATCTGTGCCATCAGTACAAGAATGTTTGTTTCCTTAGAATTTTTAAAGACATATCCATATACGAGTTCATTATAAATTAAACGTATTTGAAATGTATTTTAAAACAAATTTTGAATGAAAAATTAGTTCAAAAATACATTTAAAGTAAGTTTTATTTATTGTGTATATGGGCATTAGGGTTTTTGAAATTATTTTCGGATGACCCGCTTTTCTCATGAGTGAATACTCATATCTACATATTTAATTATTGATATCAGTCTACTATTTTGTATAATATAACCATTCTGCGAAGCTTCTGGCTGGTCTTTCTTCAAGTCAACTCTTTGTGGCGTTTTGGAATGTGTAAAGAATTAGGGATTAAAAAAAATCACGAAAAATTTACTTCAAATTTCTTGTAAATTTTTGGTATCGGTTATCCTCTTTAAAAAATTTTTCGATTGTTTAAATGACTTGATTGTAATTTTCGTTTAAAATTAGTGGTCTTCTTAGAAGAGCTTTAATTTATAAGACTTTTTAATTATTACTGTACTATTTAACAATACATATTTTGTAAGCATTAAATTACAAATGTTAATAAAGCAAAATTGCTATACGCACAAGCTCAATTCTTATGAATTTAAATAGGTAAGTTTACATATATTTCTGATTTCAGTTTATCTGGGTTTTGTATATCCTTCCTTTGTTAAAGCATCTTGCATTGTTTACTTAATTGCACACATCACAGGCACACACATGTAAAAAGGTGTTAACACTATGTGCACAACAGCTGCAGTTTATAAAATTATTTTGTTCACTCTGCTTGCCAAGGAGTGTTTAAACAATTTTGATCTTCTATTAACTGTAGTTTCCTATAGTATATGACTTCATGATATCGCTTGATATCGACATAATGCATGAATGATTTTTACCTATTGCAACCATTTGTTTTTGCAACATCATGCAATACTTTTATTAGCTCAGGGTATGTAAGTATGTATGCTTGACTGTATGTGATTGCATTAGATAGAATCTTTTGTTGGCTTTTAGTTTTAAAAGTTACTTTCGGAAGTAAAAAAATGTTAAACATGATAAGATATCGATGTGGTTTCATTTGTTTTCATTCCTGATTCTAAGTACATATTTACTTTTTTGTTTCAAGTTATTTATCGTACTGAAAATAATAATTAAAAAGACAAAAGTAAATATTTTAAAAATAAAATGGTAAAAATGAGCTTACCCAGCCAGCAAAATATTCCGACATTGTCTGCATCAGCAATTCTGATAAATTTTTTACTTTATTTTCAGATATTTCAAACGGATTTCTGTCAGACGTATCTGGGAAATTGGATTTACGTTGTGATAGATTCCTTAAAATATTTCGGCAGGATTTGTTTGCCTAAAATATAGACATGTCTGATAGAAATCTGAGTGATTTCATACAGATATAATTTAATTGTTTTAATTTCCTTTTGTTTTGTGTTTTTAATAAAAAAAAGTTTGGCACATTTTACAAAAGGATTGACTGTCCCTTAGAAGACTGTGAGCAATAGCTGATGTGCTGTAAAAAACACAAAACTTTTGTTTTGATTAAAAACTCCTTTGAACCTTTGCACGGTAGAAAATAATGCACCATTTGGCCAGGAAATAGAGGCACATGGCAAGTTTTAGATTATATTTAAGAAAATAATTACATCAGACATTTTTTTAGATTTCTTTTAGAAATTGAATGTTAGATGATAAAAGAGAATTCTGAATATATATTGTATTTATCATTCTAGAATTTCTGAATTTAAATATCGGCAAGAAACTCAAACATTTTAGTGGAATTCTGAATAAAAAAACTTGAAAAATGAACGTTCGTATTAATTTCTAAAATAAATCTAAAAGAATTTCGTGTCAACCACTATATATACTTGTGGGTCAGTACTCTGACAGAATTCGTATACGGTTCTGAGTTTTTTTGTAGATATTTCTGTCAGACATCTTATGGATGTCGAACAATTTTATTGGCTGGGTAATTTTTATTTTTTCATCACACAAGTGTTCGAATTTCGAAGTATAAACATTTTCATGCCAAGTCCAAAAGTTTAAATAAATAGCAGGAAAATGCATCAAAAACTACAAAAAAAGTTATTGAAAAAGATGAACTAGATAATAAAATTAAAAATACAATATAAAAATAAGTTAAGTCAAGTAATATTATAGATAGAAAGCAATATGTGTACATTTTTAGAGACAATAAATAAAATATATCGCTAGGTAAAATCCAAAAGATTGAAACTAATTTTACTTAACTGGAAGCAGGTTTGTAAGGGAGAGAGAAATAGACTCTCCCTTCCAGGAAGGGATGTTTTTTGCGATGTCTAACGTGGTAGGCCTCTTTAATTCACCAAATTCTTTATAAAAACTTATTCGCTTACATGCCTGCATCCGCGTAAGCGAGAGAGGTCTCTTTGTTTCACTAAATTTTATAAAGAAAACTTATTCGATATTATTATTGTCTTACAATTATAGCATTTATAAGATGCGCTTATAAGAACCGCTTTTGAAAGACATGAGTTTTATTTTACTGCTTACTAAAACCCAATAATTTGTTGCTGGGTATTAACTATAAACTCATGAATTTGTTAAGAGTTTAGAATTCTTTTATTTTGCAATATTGTATTTGGCCTAATTTAGCTTGTCATATTACAAATAAAAAAAATTTAAAGAAAAGTTTCAAATTAAACGTAAATTTAAAAATTAGTAAGAACGTGAATGTTACTAAAGGCCAGGATTCACTATCATGCACAATAACACGATTCAATCACAAAAAATCTTACAGATTTCTCTCCTACTTAAAAAATCGATTCAAAATGGCGTTGTAGATGTCACATTAAACAAAAAACGTTTTTGCAACTCTGGTCATATGGAACAATAATATTTTATGAATTTTTTCAAAAAATTATCGAATCGTACAGACCTGTCAAAATGTCTGTCACACACATACATATCTAATCCACACTATCGTATTTTTAGCACACATGCTATTTTTGAAAGATTGTACGACTGAGTATGACAGTGAATCATGGCCTTAATGTGTATTATAATCAATCCAAAAGCCCTTTAAATTTTTTTAGTTATGTGGTTCGCCTTTCATTTCATTAGCTGAAAAGGACAACCATTAATTTCCTTAAAATTACTAATACATACAGGGTGACGCAAACTTAGGTATCCAATTTTGTTTTTGTATAACTTTTGTTTTTATACCGCACATGTTAAATAAGATTGATTTACGAAGCCATTTGCAAAAATTACGTCTACCGATGTGTTGATTTACATTTAAAGGTTTTTCAATGTACGTGTCGCTTATTAAATTATAAAAAGACGAAGCTCCAAATTTCTCTAAATTGGTATTTTTTTTCAAACCAGTTCAAAGATCAAATCTCCAACGACCACTAGAATTTCGTTTGCATTGCTATATTCTTTAATTGGACAATTGTCTTTACTAAGGAACTCAATTTGATTATAAAATAACAACCATGTTCTTAAAAACAGTTTTATGCTCTGATGAACGTTTGTGTATCTTAAGATATGACTCCTTATGATTTAGTGTGCGATATGTAGACTTTAAAAATCAGGCCAGATATAAATAAAAAAGACACATCTGTTATTTTCAACATTAAAATTATCATTAATTTTTGTGATGCGTGTTTGACGTTTGTTTACGCATCATCTGGTTCAGTGATGCATTTAAGAACGCACGACATTTGCAGTGATGCCAACTGATGCATTTCCGAACAAGCCCTATTTTTTATGACAAAAAAAACGATTTGATAAATTTTTGAGTTTTAACTGTTTATAATTTATACATTTATTCATATTGCAAAACGGTAAGAAGAAAATGTTGTTTGTTTGTTGGTGTTTTCAAGCTTTAATTATTTGTATTAGTCTTCTACTAACAACATTCTCATTCTGTTTTTAGAAGTTTATTACTTCTAAGAAATTTTACACTTTTCTAAGAATAAGCTAAGGGATGATCTAGCCCGGGCAACCAGTGAAATACGTATAGGAATAAATAAATTTAAATAATTATATGAATTTTATTTGAACTATTTTTGAATTAATAAATTAATTATTTAGGCTTAAGTTCTTAATTATAAAGTGAGAAAGAAAAATTAGATACCAGCAAAGCAGAATGCATTTTCTAGACAGCTACGTCCGTCATCAGTACTCTTTGTATCGATCTACCCGGTAGTTTCAATTGTTATTAATTTTCTATTTAAACAAACTTATCAAAGAAATAGAATCTGAGAAATTTATTTTACACTATATTTCATAGAAGATAGAGCTTTTTGAAATTGTTTTACACTTATAAACTCTATTTATTTTTCATATTATACTACCAAGCAAACATTTTTCTTTATTTTAATTCTCTTTGTATATTTTCTTTTATTTGAAAATGGTATATATCTGTCTTGCTATTAGCTATCCTTTGGTTAGCAATTAACAACAATTAGATATTTTTTATTTTACAAATGTATATTTTTGATTATTAACACAATAGTGTTGAAGTTAAATGCATTCTGTTTTGCTGGTATCTAATTTTTCTTTATCTCTTTATAATTAAGAACTTAAGCCTAAATAATTAATTTATAAAATTTAAATAATATTAGAAATTCCCATGATAATTTTACAAATATAATTTGTTTAAATATCTTTTACTTGTACCGAAATCTTGAGCTTGCTGTAAAAATAAAAAATATAAAAAGTGCAGGGCAGTCGCACAGAGGGGTAGTTTGCCAATCTAGCCGGACATTAGGCAAAAAATTAATTTTGAGAAATGTAAAAATGTAATTAAGCAGCTTTACAGATAACAAAATTCTGCATCGTATAGTTAATTTTCATTTGCTTGAGATTTGTCGTTTTGAGACACTGTTAAAATCAGGAAAGTTGAGTAAATCGCATACGTTTTTATTGACTTTAAACTATTCTAAGAGGTTTGCAATATATTTTTTGGTGGCTAAACGAATAAAGATTTTATACTGATTTTTTTTTTTGTGAAAGGCTTTGTTGGTAGCTACTTATATTAATTTTAGATTTTTTTTTTTAATTTTTAATGATAAAAAATTTCGTTCAAAATTAAAAAAAGGTTTTTTTTTTGTAAAATTTTTTGTCAAAAAAAGAAGTGAAAAGGTTTTTAAGAGTGATCTCCATCGCGATCATAAAAATGTTATATATCACTACAAAATTTACGATCTCTACTTTTATACTGTAAAATAAAAGTTGAGCGTTTTTGCGCCATTTTTTGCGATTTTTTAAAATTTCACCTTTTTATGTTTATTCTTATCTTGCATAGGTAAATACGAGTAAGAAACCTTTTTATTTTCATAAAATGTTTTGGTTTATAATAACTGAAGGTAAATGTTTTTTATTTAAATCATTACATCTAACACTGTTATTACCTGTACAAAAAAAATATCAAAAGAGATATAGACATAGATGCCCTTTCTATCGGACTATCTATTTTGCACGCCAGAATTTGCCTATTACACCTGTCATATAAACTGATAGTGAAAAAATGGCAAATAAAATGATGCGCGAGGAAAAAATAATAATAAAAGTGGGAGTACCGATATAATAATAATAGTGGGTGTAAGGATGGTAACACTAGCAGAAGACTTTTTTCCAATCCTGAATTAGCTGCAGAAATATCTGGAATTGAGTTTGATTTCATATACCGAATCAAGGTTATTATTGAAGTAGTATCAAGTGGTCACAAAATCCAAATGCACTAGTTTGCCGATTATTGCTTAGATAGTGCAACACTTTACGTTCCTCTATATGAGTGACATCCTATAACACCTACAATGCACAAGATTTTAATATATGGTACAACTGTTATGAATGATGCATTGTTGCCTATTGGGGTGTTATCAGAAGAAGCGGCTGAGGCACGTAACAAACATTTCCGGCTTTACAGGCAGAATTTTTCTAGAGAGTTTTCAAGGGTTCAGTGTAACATTGATATTATTCATAGGCTTTTGCTAAGTTCTGACCCACTAGTTACTAGTAAAACCCACTCCAAAAAAGGTTATTACCTTTTACGAAAGAAGCAATTTCTATAATGCTTCCGCCTATACTTAACGCTAAAGAGGTTTCAGATTCGGGAAAGGTCTTTGAAGAATCAGACAAAGAAGAACCATGCCACTCATCATCATCTTAGTGCAAAGGGGAAGTTGTTTTAAATAAATTAATTGTTATAATTTTAAATAAAATTTATCGTTACAATCATAAATAAGTTGTTACTATGAATAAATTAATTATTTTCAGATAAATAAAATACTACTATAAAGTAACAAATTACAAAAATATCTTTTTAATAATATTCTTGGGGATTGGTTAGGCATTGGAAAGCTTAAAAATTAATATTTTTTGGAAATTGGTAAAAAAAATAAAAAAAAAAATTTTTTAACAGGGA
>CATIVE010000408.1:0-61189 GCA_949628195.1 Phasia obesa
CCCGCTCAAAGTCACTGTATGGTGTGCTGTTTTCGCTGGAGGAGTCATCGGACCTTTTTTCTTCGAAGACGTCGCGGGCCAAACGGTTACTGTGAATGGTGAGCGCTACAGAGAAATGATTAACGAGTTCTTTTTGCCGCAAATTGATGAATTGGGATTGGAAAATATGTGGTTCCAACAGGACGGTGCAACGGCACACACTGCACGTGCCACAACCGATATGCTGAAGGATGCATTTCCCGGGCGCCTAATCTCCCGTTTTGGCGATTTGCACTGGTCAGCAAGATCGCCAGATTTGAAAAGGGCTCAAATGACAATCAACTGTGGCGGCGGCCATTTACATGACATCGTATTCTCGACTGGATGTAAAAAAATTAAAAGACCAAATAAAAATAATCCACAAGAAGAATCAAAGTTTTTCATTTTTTTTTAAATTACAGCCAAAAAACATCGGAAGGTTATTTTTGCGCCACCCTGTATATATATACTTTTAAAAATATTTTTTTATTTAACATTGTAGCTTAAAAATATTACAAAAAAAAAAATAAAAAATGTTCTCTAAGCGCTATTAATTAAAAGCTTTTCCGCCCACTGTGCGATTCTACCCAATGGTGTAGCGAAATATTGAAAATAAAAATTAAAATAAATTTAAATTTTGAATAAAAAAAACCTAAAGTTTAAAAAAACATAATTATAATAATATTTTTTAGAGTTCCAAAGGGTAAAAACGTAACCCTATTATTTTCGCTACAATGTCTGTCCGTCTGTCAGCGCCTTTTTTCTCTGGAACCGTAATAGGGAGACTCATGAAATTTTCACAGATGATGTATAGCTGTTGCCGCTATAGGAACAAATACTAAAACTTAGAGGGTGTTGCGATAGAGGGGTGTTATTCACTAATATGTGCTTATTTTTGAACTGTAGGAGGAATACACTAAAAATATGCAAGCAGTAATTAAAACTTAGTTCGCTATATAAACAAATCTAAAAAAATAAACCTAAGCATGTATAAGGCCAAGTTTTGAACCGTAATAGGTAGATCTTGAAATTTTCATAGAAGGTGTATAACTTTGGCCGATTTAGCAACAAATATTAAAACATATAGGGTGTTCCGATAGAGAGATGTTATTCATGTGTTTATTTCTTGAACTGTAGGAGGCAACGACTTAAAATTTTCAGACAGTAATTTAAACTGTGTTCGCGTTATAAGCAAGTATAAAATATTTTTGTGATTTTTTGTGACCAATATTATTTAAATATTTTGACAGTTAAGACAGTAAGTAGCCTTTTGGGCTAATTATGGTCATTAAAAATTAAATGTAAATAAAACAATTTACTTCATCTTTCACTCAACGTTTCGTCGATAAGGTTGTCGACTTCTTCAGGAGCAGTTTAAATTTTATTAAATTGATTTAGTTTACAACAGAATCATATATTCAGTTATCATTATTAAAATTAATGAACAACACGACACAAAATTAAAAATAATAAATAAAATAAATAATTAATGTAAACAAATCACAACATCAAACTAAAACTATATCACAGAACTATTACCTTTGGTGTATTGCGGTTTTTTACAAAACTGCAATATTTTCCATTTCTTCTGATGTAAACTAAATAAATTTAATAAAATTTAAACTGCTCCTGAAGAAGTCGACAACATTATCGACGAAACGTTGAGTGAAAGATGAAGTAAATTGTTTTATTTACATTTAATTTTTAATGACCATAATTAACCCAAAAGACTACTGTCTTAACTGTCAAAATATAATATTAAACCTAAAAATTAAAGGGTTTTCCGATAGTGACGTGATTTGCATGTATATGGCATAAGTTTTAAACTATAATAGGTATATTCTTGAAGTTTTTATAGGAGGTGTATTACTATGGTCACTATAACAAATAGTACAAATTAAAGGGTGTACCGACAGTGACTTGACTTGCATGAACATTGTCTAATTTTTTAACCATAACAAATAGACTGGAAATTTTCTCAAATGGTGTATTACTATGACTCCTATAAAAACAATAAAAATTTAAAGGGTTTTCCGACAGTGGCGTGGAAGGTAGACTCTTCCAATTTGTATAGAAGATGTGTTGCCATGGCCGTTATGACAATTACTAAAAATTAAAGGGTGTTCCGAGAGTGGCATGTTTTTCACGTATAGTAACTTATTTTTTTAATAGTAATAGCTAGACTCGATATATTTATAGAAAGAGAATTGCCATGGCCGCTCGATAGACCGATTGGTAGCTCGCTAGGCTATCAGTTTAGAGGTTTCGGGTTCGATTGCCGCCAAAGAGTCTGGGTGTTTTCTGCAGACAAACAAAAAGCTTCGTAGAGGTAGTGTTGTCTTAACAAAAAAAAAAAAACAAATAACAAATAACAGAATTAAAGGGTGTTCCGACAGAGACATGATTTGTACGTAAATAGTAAGGCTATTTTTTGAAGGCTATTTTTTGAACCGTAATAGGTAGACTCTTGAAATGTTTACAGTAGATGTTGTACATCGGCCGCTGTAACAACTACTAATATTTAAAGGGTGTTCCATCAGTGACATATTTTTCACGTATATTATCTTATTTTTTGAACCGCAATAGGTAGTCCCTTGTCTATTTTTACAGAAAGTATATTATCATGACCACTATAATAATAATTACTAAAATATTTTTTTTTATTTTAAAATTAAAGGGTGGCTTATAAGACATGAAAAAATTCCAACTTGAATTTTTAAAGTTGTACTAAACATAGTACGGAACCCTAAGTATGTGAGTCTAACCCGCACTTGACTGATTTATTTATTCCTTACAGTGTGTAAGCGGCACTCATTCTTGATTTTTTTCTTTTTATTTTTTCTTAATTACTTAATAAGCCCATCAAATACATTAAATACTTTAATTTTCCTTTTTCACGTTATTAAATTCAAGCCATATTCCTATCCTATCGAAATCTTACAAACAGGAAAAAGACTCCTTTTGCATTATCCTTCATAATTCGTTTCTATACACAAGAGAAACTAAATGCCATTTAATCTTGTAAAAACTTTCCAACAACTGTTTAGTTCATGTTGAATTATAACTCAATTTTCATCAATCATCAATAAATATTCCCAAAATATAAAGAAAAAAGAAACAAAAAAAACGAATGCAAAAAGCAAACTAAGTCTAGGGACTAAAGTACAAATCAGTGCCAGCCAGAAGAACAGCAAAGGCGAAAATAGAGAAAACTCTTTTTTCAGCAATCAGAAAATTTAAGCAAAAAATTCTCATCGAGATGAATAAATTGTAAATACAGTCACAGCGGCAACAATCTAAACCAAAAGTTCTAAGGCATTGAATAATGAGTAGAGTAGATGAATGAAGATGTTGTTACTGCAATACTATCCTGCTACTAGACAAGATTAATGATTTTCATGGCATTTAGTGGATACAAGAATGCTAAGTGAAAGAATAACACAAGAACAGCAATAATATTGATACTACAACTTTAATACGTAAAACATTTTATCCACTCGCAAAGCAATTTGCAAGCACTTGAAAAAAAAAGACTTGCAATATAACTCTAACACAAGCAAATAGATGCTAATGAAACCTAAAAAAATTTAGATACGAAAAAATATAAAATACCGTTGAAATATATTTTGAACCAATAGAAAACTCATACTTATGAAATTTGCGTTTACTGTCTGTTGTGCAGAACTTTGAATTTATGTAGTCTTTTTTAGGAGAAGATTTGTATATGATAGCTTTATAGCTTTTTACTATTATATACATATGTGGCAACTACAAAATAGATGAGACACTCACTCAATTTGTCGCAGTACAAAATTTATTTATTTCTCGCCATTAGTGCAATTTACTAACCTGTTTTAACGATTATAGAATCGTTAAAAAAATTAAACAACAATATTATCGATTTTGCCATGCAGCAACACTTTTAAACAATACTCGTTATTGTTTGAAGTCAGCTCTTATTGTTGACAAGTCTATTGTCGTTAAGTAAACGGTCATCATTTTTGAGTTGTTTATTTTGTCGACAAGAACGTTTTTATTTTTCATTGTAATGGAATATTTCGAAAAGCATTTTTTTAAAATGAGTCTGGTTAAAATGCTATAATAAAATATGTGATATATGTATACTACATATTTACTATAAATTAATACAAATTAAATTCACATTTTTTTTAAAAACTTTTGTCAACTTAAATTAAGTCTTTCTGTATAGCACGCAAACAGTTGTATTTTATTTTAAATATATAAAAGACTACGTAATAACTTTATACAGACTTTTATATATTATATTACTATAATTGAATAATAATAATAATTTGTTTTTTTTTTCTATTCCTCTTTGTGCTTTTCGCTTTTTTGGACAGAGATGCCACATGTTATTAATTTGTATAGGTAGAAAAATAGTTTTGTCTACTATATTTAAAAAGTAGTTAATAAATCCTGCCGTCGTTACTGCAAACAACAAACGCTTTTGACTAATACAAAGACTGAATTGTACTACAATGTACCAAAAACAAAAAAAAAACAAGTTGGAAAACTAATTTGTCAAACTAATTTGTCAGATGTTAAGATTGCCTAATTAAATTTTAAGCTATACATATAATGAAATAGTAATTCATTTCCGTCTGTCTGTCTGTCTGCTCTTCATTTGTGTTCGCATCACGTAAAAACTACTGGATCATTTTGACAAAATTAGCACCCTGTTTCCAATATAGGGTGCTCTGCTAAACTATTTCATTTCCAAGATAAAGTGGAGAAAAAGCAGTGAAAACACGCAACTTCCGGTTAAAAGGTACTGAAATTTTCGGTTCAAAACTGGGTTATTTTAAAAAATATTGCGCAACATAAGGCGCTAATAGAATAAAATTTTGTGTTTGAATTTATTTTTAATTTGTGGAATTACATTGTTATTTTAATATTTTAAGTACCTTTTATAGAAGTTAACAATAATTTTTAGAATTTTATATAAATTTTAGAATTTTATCCAAGGCTGGGTACACTTATATAAATAAAATACGTATCTTGATGGATGTTAACAAAATTTTGTGAGGAGGTACTTTAGCATCCTGATTCCAATATAGGATACTTTTTTTCAGCTAAATATCTTATTTCCAAGAGATAATAAATTTTTTTATAAATTTTTTCAGTTCAAATATATTTTTTAATTAAATTTGTATACATTGAGGCACAAAAGTGGGTGAATAACAAGATTTTAAACGTTTTAATAAAAATTATTATTTTTGCAACATCAAAATTGTTTCTATATTCATGTTTTAGATTAATTAATCTCCTGTGATTTGTTATTTTTTCTTAAACTTCTACTAGCGTAATAATACTCAATTTATTAAATTTAAATAGTTGAATAATGGTTGTGATTATGTAATAAAATAATAATAGAAAGGGCTAAAATTACGATAAAATGTTAAAAGCTTTAGCTCAAAATACTGGTTACATAAAAAAATGTACTACAAATAGGCTGCTTCCGCCATTTCTGTGAACATTATCAGAAGTACAGTACAAAGAAAGTTGGCTCATAAAAGAGCATTGAAAGTATAATGAAAATTCAGTTTTCAACTCAATTTGTTGTTAGCAATAGGCAAAATGTAAAAAATGGGCCTGAAATTTAATTCTTTCATCACGTCGGTGACCCCAAACAATCTGTTAAAAATGCAAATAATGGTTGAATGGCTAGAAATAACTCCTTTGGACTACATATCTAAACTGTACCAATCCAAACCATTAAATGCAAAAAACAAAAGAAAGTTTAAAATAAAAAAAGACATCTCTTTAATATTCCTTCTTATTTGAAAATTTTTATTTAAATTTTGTTTTTCGTAATTTAAGTTTTACTAACAAAAATTTTATTTTATTAAAAGCTAAAATTACGGAATAGGGTTTTCAAAAAAGTTTTCGTTGAATCTTCGCCCACTGTAAATATATAATTTTTCCCCGATATACAGTTGCCGTGAACTTAGAAAAATATACTAGCAAGTAATTTTGGCAAGTGTGAGTGGAACTCGGTCTTTTTTTAACAATTTTTAGATAAGATCACAACACTGTGCAATGCCGATTTGAAGTGCGCATAGTTTAGGTATGATTTTTTAAACGGATTGTATATTTATTATGCCTATTTTTTTAATTTTTCAATTACTGCCACCGTTGACGAATTTATATCATTATTTCGCCATTATTTTGTGTGTTTGCAAACAAAAACTGAAACTTCTTCATTCTTGCAACTGTCTTGTTATTTTAGTGCTCCATTTCAAATTTTCTTTTTTTTTCGATCAGCGACAACTTACCCTGAATTTTGACAAAAACTTTTATAAAATCTATTATCATAAAATCTATATATAAATATTGGTTTTGTAACAGAACTATTTTCCTCTTTAACACATTCGCCACTCAGCGTCACATATATGTGGCTTTAATTTCGTAGAAGTTTGTAGGAGGTAATTTTCTTGTATATTTTAGTCTTTGGCAAAGTATCAAATATATACGAGTGCTGCGGTTTGTGGATATCCTAAGCAGTTATTTTAATATTTCGTATTTTTTAGGGGTATTCTCCGAAATTTTTCTATGAGCTAATCTATATGAATACTAAATTTAAATGCATTTGAAATAGTTCATTCGTATCACAATAGCAATACAGGCAAGTTCTACTTTGTAAAAGTGTAAATATTTTTATTGCTATTAACAACTAGTATCTGAAGATGAAATTCTTAAAGCTATTTTGAGTTCCAGCAAAAGTTATGTGGATTTTGAAGATTCTGGAAGCAGTTTTGCTGCAAATAGTGACAGTGAAGAATCTGAGAAAGATCATTTTTTAGAAAACATTGATACTTAGAAGTTGATAGTGGTGGAATTGCTACAAATGAAAGCGATTGGATTGATGTTGAACATAAAAATTTTTGAAACTTCTGTTTTATTAAAAGATATTAAACCATTTAGTGCCTCACATATGTGACACCAAGTCTTCGCAAAAGTCATGTCACTTATATGTGACCTTTTGTATGACACATATACGTGGCACGCAGTTTTTCTTAACAAAATTATGTAGAAAACTCATGTCACTAATATGTGACATATTTTTTTTTTTTTTTTTTTGTTCCTGAGTTTTTATTGAAAGCTCCAAAAGTTGCTGAGTGGCGAACGTGTTAAACTCACTTCCCCATCTTTTTTCATCCATAAAAGCATTCCTTCAAATTTCTGTTTTTTTATTGCAAATCACATATGTACGTTTTACTCTATTTGCCTTTTGGTACTTGGCGTAAAAGTGGCATTGCATGAATTCTCATTAAATTGACGTTTTGTGGAATTTTGGGTCTTCCGGTCTTCTTAAACAAACGCTAGGCATCAGACTATGGAAAAGTAAAGTGCACAACACCAAACACCAAACACAACAACAGAAACAATTTTTGTTGTTGCAATTAAACTACTAGTGGATTAATTGATGCGAATGCAGTATATTTGGCTAAATGTTTGTACGAGTAGTATTTGCGCGCGTACATTTTCATTCTATTTAGATCTACATTAAGGTGTTTTTTTTTTCAAAATTACCCAACAAACATAAAGTGAAATGTTTAGTTGGCAGATCGTTTTTTCTCTTTTTATAAAAAATTTTGTATTTGTTATTTTACACATAAAAATAGGGTGTGGGCTTAATTAAATAAACAAACAATTAATTAAATAATAAAATTTATGAATTTCTCAATTATATATCAAAACATATTTTATTATCTCCCCTTTTCGTTGAAAAGTCTTCTATTTTCGAATTATTTTCAAAACATTTTCAAATGCTTACTATTTACGAAAGCCTTCGATTCCATATTGTTTTCAATTACGCATTAAAATTTTGTCTTTGCTGGGTATTAACTTAAACACACATACCCATATACATATATGAACGTGCGCATATGAAGATGCCCTTATACACACGTATCTAGTGGTTTAATTACACAAACATCATTTGTGATTTAAATATAAAACGTTCAGCGCGTGCAGGCAAATTTGTAGTGTTTGTTGCATCAGATTTATCTTCTGCTTTGGTTGGAGTAATTGCAAATAGGAGGTATGATTAGTTGTATATGTATTTTGTGTAATAATATTGAAAGCTTATCTTACTACAATACTTATGTGTTGTAAAAAAAGTTAAGCTTAACAGTTCAATTTTATATTTGATATTCTTTCCTGGGATTATTTATTAAACTATCGGATTAATATAATAATTTTTGGTTACAAAATAGGAAATTATTTTTGAGCTCTACTCGATATTATAAATTTTCTGAATGAGAGTCAAAGGTAAGTAGGAAGAGGTTTAGAAAACTGCGCATTATATATCAAGCAAATTCATCAAATCAAATTCATATGCATCAATATATTTTATTTTTTTGTTGGTACGAACTAATTCATTAACCTTTATGTCAACAGCAACATACCCGGGTATGTTTTGCGTTTTAAATCCACTATATCTCAAAAAGTAGCGATCCTATTAATCTGAAATTTCATGATATCCTTAACAAATATGTTTTATATCATACTCCAATGATTGAGTGGAATTGGACCACTTAGGTCAGAGATATGTCCACTTTTTGAATCCTCCCCCTTACGTCAGCAGCTGCATACCGGGGTATGGTTAGGAAAATACATGAAAATTTATTAATTTTACATACATACTAATTGCATAAAATTAAAAAGCATCTTTATTTTTACATACGTAAATTTTTAAAATAGCCAATAGTAAAAGTATAATTAAAAAATAGAAGACTCATACATATAAACATAGTTACATACAAGCGTAGTTGAAAAGTTAAAAAAATCAAACATTTTTGTGGCAACTATTGCAATGCAGTGCAACATCTATTACCTTCAAAGGTATATAGTTTATAGCTCGTGTAGAAAATATTGTAGTTATGCAGTTAGTTTTGGCGCATGGCCTACGAAGGGTTGTACACACCGAATTGTTCTCCAAGTAAATTATGTACACAGCAAAGGCACAAAGGAACTCCAAAGGACACATCTTTGTTTGCCGTTTTGTTAAATATTCTACAAGACATTTGTCCATGTTATCAACGGCACCTTTACCTTTGTTCTAGTCTAATATCATTGTTGGGTTCTTCTTTATACCTCCGACTTCGCTTCTGTAATGCATTCTGGAAAGGAGTACAACTGATTTGTTCTTGCTCAAGTAGGCTACATTGTAGTTTTGTTGCTAAAATCGAATATGGTGGATTCCACTAAACGTCCTTTTACAATACCAAATTTTTGTGGCACAAATTTTCTTCTTTATATACAAATTGATGTCATGCTGATTGCAGAAACACATTTAACAAGAAATAGCTTTTTTAAAATCAATGGCTATATTTTATATGACACCAAAGACCCCCGTGGCAGAGCATGTGGTGGTTCAGCAATACTTATAAAGACCCGCATCAAACATTATTTACTGTGTGATTTTTGTGAGGATTACCTTCAAGCAACAAATATCTGCCTTGAAGAATTTCATCAAAACTTAGTTATTTCTTCAATTTATTCACCTCCTAGATTTCAAGTATCAGAGAGTCAGTATAGCGACTTCTTCAAATCACTAGGTCCCTGTTTCATAGCATCAGGCGACTACAACGCTAAACATACATTTTGGGGATCACGACTAATAACACCAAAAGGTCGTGTTTTGTTTGACACAATTTCAAAAATGCGTCTCAATGTGATCTCGAGTGGCCAACCCACCTATTGGCCTACTGATCGACAAAAAATACCGGATGTTATTGATTTTGGCGTGTTTAAGGGTATTTCAAGAGAAATTATTAAAGCTGAATCATCACTAGAATTATCCTCAGATCATTCACCCACTATTGTCTATATATGGAATCAACAAAATATCGTATCACCAACAACCAGGACAAGCATAAATTGGCTGAAATATAGAAAATATCTCAGCACGCATTGCTCGGAAAACATCCCGCTAAGAACACCAGAAGACATAGAGCAGTGTATAATTGATTTTGATCGAAACATCAAATTAGCTGCCCAACATGCAACTGTAATCCGACAAATAGACAGATGCAATCACATTTATTCTGCAGATGTCGAGCGGCTCTTGACTGAAAAAAGAAAAATTCGTAGAGAGTGGCAATCATATAGATCTCCTCAACTTAAAAATAGACTTAAAGATTGCACAAAGCGGCTAAGAGACCTACTAGAATCTCAAAGGGTGGCATCTCTGAAAAATTACCTGCAAGATCTGGACCCAACTCCACAATCATATTATTCATTATGGCGTGCATGTCGAAACCTCAATAGACCAGTCGTACGTAAGCCTCCATTGCGAACTTCTTGTGGAGACTGGGCAAGAAATGATACCGAAAAAGGTAATGTGTTTGTTGATCATTTAAAAAACGTGTTTACTCCAATTGTCTCGACTGATATAGCTGAGCTCCCACCTATAGATGTTAGTCCGGCAGTTACCCTAAGGTTCGAGCTTCGAGATATTGAAAAGGCAATAACTGATTTAAATACTAAGAAAGCTCCTGGCATTGATAAAATCAGTAACAAGATGTTATTTGAATTGCCCCGTATAGCCCAAAAAATCATTCTTTTTGTTTTTAATGCCATTTTACGTCTTGAGTACTTTCCTACAAAGTGGAAAATTTCTTTGATTACTATGATACCTAAGCCTGGAAAAGACAACACCAAGGTTGAATCATACAGACCTATAAGCCTATTATCAAATATATCAAAGCTGTTCGAAAAAATATTAATAATTAAGTTGAACCCAATTCTGAGCGCCAAAGGATGTATTCCGAACCATCAATTTGGCTTCAGAAAACAACATAGTACGATCCAACAAACACACAGATTAGTAAATGTAATTAAAAAGACCTTTGAAGAAAAAAAATACTGTTCTGCACTTTTTATCGATGTTTCTCAAGCATTTGACAAGGTATGGCACGAAGGCCTTATATACAAGTTAAAGCTGAATTTGCCCAAAAACTTCTATAAGCTCATAAAAAATTATTTAACTGATCGAATGTTCATACTAAAAGAAGGAGATTTCTTAAGCTCGCCTCAGCTTATTAAAGCCGGAGTTCCACAGGGTAGTATTTTGGGACCCATTTTATACTTGCTGTACACATCCGATATGCCAATTAGCAACAAGTGCACACATCAACATTTGCTGATGACACAGCTTTTTTAAGTATTCATGAAAGCGCGCAAGTAGCATCACAAGATTTACAAGATCACGTACTCAAATTGGAAAAATGGTTGAAGAAATGGAGAATTAAGGTGAATGAACAAAAATGCACTCATATAACTTTCACACTGCGTAGGGACTCATGCCCCCCTATTCGCATAAATAATCAAATGATACCCCAGCTTTCAGACGTCAAATACCTCGGTATACATCTTGACCGGCGCCTTACTTGGAAAAGCCACATAGAATCCAAATTGACACAAATGAAGTTAAAAGCAGTCCAACTAAACTGGCTTATTGGCAGAAACTCTATCATCAGCTTAGATTGCAAATTACTACTTTACAAGTCGATACTTAAACCAATTTGGTGCTATGGGATTCAATTATGGGGTACTGCCTCAGCTAGCAATGTTGAAAAAATACAAAGGCGCCAAAATAAGATTCTTCGAATGATCACAGTTGCTCCCTGGTATATCAAAAACTCTAATATTCACAAAGATCTAAACGTGCCAACAGTTAAATCAGAAATAGCGAAACATGCGGTAACGTATTTGAAAAAGCTTGAAACTCATCCAAATCCACTGGCGCGTAACATTCTTAATGCTCCTGGTTACATTAGACTAAAAAGAAGAGATACTGCTTTTCTTGGCCGTACAATAGAGGGATGACCCGTAAATAATTTCAACAATCGTGGAACATAATTTTTTTTTTTGTCTTGCACTGGCTGGACTTAAAAAGTATATTTTATTTTAGACTTAAGATATGAGTAATTATTGTTAGTTTAAACATATTGAAGATACAATAAATAACTATGAATTCAAAAAAAAAAAAAAAAAAAAAAAAAAAAAAATTTTCTTCTTTATATGCTATACCCAATATTGATAAATTAAGAAATTAACAATCTTGTATACTACGTCCAGATCTCAATATGTTGCAGGTAAGTCACCAGGCAGTCTGTGGTGGGACGACAGACCTATAGTATTTTTTCCATTTTCAGATGTTATTTGTTATTCTGATTATTCATACATAAATAAAAATCAAAAACATAATTAATAACAAAGAATTCCCATATAAAAAGTACGTGTATACCCGGGTATGCTGCTGTTGATGTACGTATAATTTTTCTGCTGTTGATATAAGGGTTAAAAAGATGTTGTTATTTAAAACAGATTTTATTATAAGTCTTATAAGAGAAATCCGTAAGATAATTTTGCAAGTTCATAATAAAAAGGGAAAAGTTATGACTGATGGTTTTTTTGCAGTCAATACAAATTCAAATATTTAATTCATCATAAAATGTCCGTCTTGTTTGAATGAATGAGTAAGTGAATTGTTTCTTTTCGCTTAAGATTGTTTTCGTTTTACTGTTGCTTGCGTATTCATTCATTTGTTTTTATTATTTTGAACGCAGATTACTGCGTAGTAAAACAGCACACAAATATCTTAAAATGACTTTTAAACATACTCATTCATACAGACCTCTGGTATTATGTTGGGAATTACGCTTAATCTTAAAGGATTTTGTTAGATAAAGGTTTTAAGCATCTTGCTCTTATTACTTAAAAAAATAAGTGAATAATAGCTCATGCCGTATTCGTCTATACCCTTAATTTGAATTTTATTTTCAGTTAGTGTTTGTTTATGTCCGTATGCACATTATGACAATAGGGCACAAAATATTTTTGAATAATCCAAAATAGGTAAAGTGCTGTATTGCATAGTAGTTATTCTTTTTTATGTTTGTATAATATTTATAAAAGAGTTAAAAGAAGGCAAAAGTGAACGTTTCTTAGTTTCCTCTTAAAATTCGACGGCAGTATTACCGAATAAATAGGTAAATTCGCGTTAGGATGAACACCAAATCTTTTTCTTCGAATTAGCATTAACTTTGAATAAAAATATATAAACACAACTCTTGACAATGGCATTTTACCAACTAACTACTCAGATGACTTAATTTTTGACTCCAGCGGCCCCTTGCAACAAAACAAAGGAGACAATTTTAGTATTTTTTTCTTCAGCATTTTCTCGATTGTGGATTTTATGGAAAACAGTATCAGTCAACTTATATTTTGCAAAGTTTGTAGTTTTTTTTTTTTTTTTCATTAAAAACCTTTAAACAGTAGAGAAATTCGAGCCAAAATAAAAAAGTGGACTTTAAACAAATTAAATTTTTTTTCAAATTTCCGGCAAAATTTTATTAATATTTTTGATCATGCTGTTAGAAAACCCAACAAATTAGCAAAAACAGGAAAAAAACAGAATACCATATTTTTATTTTTTTTGTTTAATATTCCATCGAACTTAAAAGTTATTTCAATTTTAATTGAAATAATATGACTTTTTACGCACAATACGAAATCACTTTAACAAAATATTTGCAAAAACTTTTAATACCTTATTAATGCTAATAATGTTAAATACTAGAAAAAACAAATTTCGATCTTCTGCTTCAAAAATTTAAATGTGTGCAGCTGTTTTTAAGAAAGAATCAAAACTAAGTTTTATTTTTTAATAATTAAAGCACATAATAATCTGAATTTTGCGCCCTCTGGTGCCGTCAATAGTATCTAAAACTTAAAAATTTTTTCACATCGGTTCGAATTATGGTGTTAACTGTCGAACAGTAAAACTTTCGTTACAATACAAGATATTGTTATTTTTTGTATTTTTGTCTATGAAACAAAGAACTGTGTGATGTGGCGGGCACAGCTGGTCTATAATTATAATAATAAAACAGATTTCATGTCTGTCAGTCTGCGTTTGCATCAAATAAAACCTAATGGATGTATTTTAACAAAATTTAGTATCCTGTTTCGAACATATCATATTTATAAAGGAAATTGGAGAAACAGCAGTGAAAATACGAAATTTTATATGCATACTTTAAGGCGGGATATTTTAGTAGAGATGAGACCCTTTATATAAAGTAAATACATAAACCATAAGAATTTTGCTTTCACAGCAAAATCGAACAAAATATTGTAAGTACGCTGACAAAGTGCCGAGCGCAGCTAGTATAAAATAAAACTATAAACTTTAAACAGATTTCTGGTTTTGTTCGATGTATCAAAAGAAAAATTACCATCAAACAACTTAAAAAAAAGAAATATAAAGAGGTATAAACATAGACCGTTTTTACACCTTGCAACAAACGCCGAGTTTTTTTTTCCTATTCTTTTTGAAAGTTGCTTCGAAACCCTGTATTCTTTTACATTTTAATTTTTTTAAATATTTATTTTTGAAAGTTTTATTTTTTATGCTTTTCTGTGTTATTAATAAATAAACAATAAACTGTATTGCCAACTAAACGTATTTTATTATGATTAAGCGATTAAACATTCTTAATATAATATTAACACACACACATAATAAATATTAAAAAATAAGTATTATATTTTTGTAAAATTAATTTTAATTCGTTTTGGAGTTACGGACCCCTAAAGTTTCTATGTAAAGTTTTGTATATCTCAACTACTTAATGGAATGAGATAATATGAGTATCACTGGAATGGTAATTAAAAGTACTTTCTAACTAAATTGACATTAATGAAAAATATTATAAAATATCAAGCAAGCACAATAAAAAGTTTTTTTTTTAAGGATTTTCTTGTCTATGTTCTGACAAAAAGAATGAAAATTAAAAAAAATATATTTGTTTGTTCACCTAAAATGTTTCTCAAAGGTAAAAAGTAACCCAATTGTTTGCGCTACAATGTCTGTCAGCGCCTTCTATCTCTGGAATCGTAATAGGTAGACATTTTCACAGAAGTTGTATATCTGTGGCCGCTATAACAACAACTACTAAAACTTTTAGGGTGTTCCGAAAGAGACTCGTTTTTCACGTATATGTGTTTATTTCTTAATAAGTAAGAGGACTAAAGTTAAAATTTATATAAACAAATAGTGAGGAGATTTGCATGTATACGGTTTAAATTTTGAACCATAATAGTTAGAGTCTTTAAATATTTACAGGAGGTGAATTACTGTATTAGGACAGGTACATATTTTTCATTTATATTGCCTTTTTTACCGCAATAGGTAGGCTCCTATTATTTTCATATAAAGCTATAACAATAATTACTAAAATATAATGAGTATTTCGATAGTGATGCAGTTTTCGCGAATATGACTTTTTTTTTTAAACGTGAGTATATACAGAGTGTGTGAATTTATGGAAAAATATAAAAAATAAAAATAAAGGGTTTTGCGAGAGTACAAATATTTTCGAATAGTTGTAGCCTAATTTTTGAACCGGAACGGGGAGACACTTTACACCTACGCAAACTATGTACAAATTTGTCCCCTAGAACAAATAACAAAACCAAAAATTAAAGGGTGTTTCGATAATGACTCGATTTTATATATATAACCTTATATTGACACTTAAAATTTACACATATTATATTTAACAATATCTACAGTAACAACAAGAAACGAAAATAAATTTAATAATGGGGTGTTCCCTTAATGTCTCAAAGTTGCGGAATTTGCCTTTCTCTTCTTAACCTTGTAGGTAAACACTTGATATTTACACAGGATATTTAGTACCATGATCTAGTAGAAAAAATAATTTAAAATTAAAGCATGCCTCACTCATAAGACGTAAAAAATTATAGACTTGAATTTTTAAAGTTGAACTGAACATAGTTAAAACCATACGTGTGTGATTCTCATTTGGCTGATTTATTTTTATTAATTTCATTTTATTTGGATAATACTTTTAATTTCCTTTCCAATCGCACGCATATTACCTCATTCTACCCTAAAATAGTCGAGATTTACCATACTTTACATACAAATTTAAAGGGGTCCGTAACTCCGAAACTGAGAGTACCGCCCAATTTGTGCTTGTGACATTTTTGTTTAAAATAAATTTTTATATATACATATATATCTTAAATTATAATTTGAAAATAATTTTTTTATACAAAACAAAAATACAACTTGTCGTTTTTTTCTGTAGTCAAAAAGTAGACAACACTTTAAAAAATAAAATGAAAATAATCAAAAACAAAAAACAAAAAATGCCTCGTCAGGCTTTGTCATGCAACTTTTTCAACCCCGCTTGCCTCCCAACCCCTCTTACTAACAAGAAAAAAGTTGCATGAAAAAGTTGCGGCGTTTATTGCAAGGTGTAAAAGTGGTCATATTATAATTTTAAGAAACTTAGGAACATTGCAGTACTTCTTTGGCATTAAGAACACTGCTTCTAAATAATTTATACGATATACTGTTCTACATTGCCCGCCTATACCACAATCCGTAGTTACTCTGCATGTAAACTTTTAAATTCATAGCACCTTAATATTTTTACAAAACTAATATTGCTTGTGTTCTTATGCAACTTTAAATTGTTGTTCTGCACATTAACAACCTGCAAGTCACACCAATGAATGAATATATTACAGTGGAAGTTGAATTGCTGCACTTCCATACACGATTAAAGTTTAATTTTTATTTATTTTTTATTTTTTTTTTGCTAATTATACGAGCATATGGCATACAGGCATGAATGAAGCAAACTAATGAATGAAATTATTTTAAACGAATGTTTTTCTTCTTTTTTCTTTAGATCGGCAATGTTAGTGCATTAATTGTAGGCTAAATATAGTTGGGGTCACCAAATGAAATGTTAGGTTGGAATGCTAGCAACTAAATAAAAATAAACAAAAACATTTTGTACGACTAGTAGATGTTATACCCCTTTTTAATTTTATATAAAAAATATGCGCACTTGACAGCTGATGGGATGAGTATTTTTATTTATTTTTTTTATATGTCAAAGAATTCAGGGAGACATTTATTTGGACAAATAAGTAGCTAGTGTTTTATATGACCTAAAATGGATTGACACTTAAGCTTAAAAGTCTATTTTTTTTTTATTTTTATAATAAAATTGAAATTTTAAACTTTTTAAGTTTTTTTCTTGTCAAACATCAAGCTTTGTTGTGGGAAGAATATAAGAAAACAATTTCTAAAGAATAACTTAAACATTGTGTATGCAGACAAAGTTAAATACTCATACTTTGTCGCACCTATACTTGGAACCTACATACAGTCCCCTTTCAAACCTAATATATGTTTGCATACGTAATATAGTCTTCTGTTTCCTTTTTTTCAGCACTTCATATTATGTATTGTAGGTATTATCACTCCTGTACTTAAAGTAGAAAAATATATAATAAAAAGTACTTTGGCTTAAGTCAAGGGTACTTGTTGTTATTGTTCTGTACATTCTGTTGTGTTAGAAGTATAAAAAATTTATAAGAAAAATACTAAACAAAAGATTAAAAAACTAAGGTCTTATATAGACATATTGTTGGTTTACTTGCTTTTGAGGAGAATTTTACAAAATGAACATGTAAATGAAGTATCTAACTCCTCAACTGATGAAAAGAGGGTTATTGTTGTAAGGATTAGAGATTGAGGATAAATTTAAAAAATACGTAATATATTCATTTTTGAAAATGATTTTTGAATTTTAACTAGAATTTTGTATTTATAAGCAAAAAGCATAAACTTTTTTCAGAAAATTTAATTTCTTAGGTTAATATTTTCTCTATTTGCTACAAAAAATACCTTATATTATAATGATTTTTGTTATTAAAATTTTGGGCTGTTACTTACCTAATAATACAATTGCAAATTATATATTATTATATTGGAATTATATTACTTTAAATAAAAAAATGTGGGGGCAGTCTCTGGGACTGCCGATAGAAGTGAAAAGTAATTTATAATGTAAATAATTTACATGGCAGCATGCAAAATGACCCTATGAAAAATTGCCCAAAATAATAAATGAAAAATAGCCTAAGAAATTTTCATACAAAATTGGGTAATATTTCATATGAAAGAAAAGTAACCCGTCGTTTTTTTTTTTTTGGAGAATAATTAATTTTAATTTTTTTTACCGACTTCTCATAATGAAAAAATGCCCAAATGTTATAATGAAAGATCACCCATTTTTGCTAATAAGAGTAAAAAAATAATAGTTTTTCTTAAAATTGATATATTTTTATTAAGAAATGATTTCCTGGATTTTTCATAGCGTCATTTCAGATTTTTTTTCACATATATTTATTTACGTTCATTAGCAACAATATATGTACACTCAGAATATTATGTAAGTTAAAATAACTGAAAATTCAATTTAAAATAAATGAAAACTCATTTAAAAACCGGTATACTCATTATTCATTTAAATCAAATGAAATATTTTGTTAATTTTAAATACTCAAAAATTAACTGATAAAATCCGTAGAAACAAATGTTTTTTTCTTTTATTTTAACAACATAAAAATTAACTGAATATTCAGTAAAACTAAATGATATTTCTGTTGATTTTGTTTTTTTAACTGTAATAAAATTAAACTTAAAATTCAGTAAAAATAAACGATTATTCCGTTGTTTCTGTTTTTTTAACTCCAAAAAAAATAAACTACAAATTTCGTAAAAATAAACGATATTTCCTTTATTTTTACTATTTTTTATTTTACATAAAAATAAATTAATACAAATTTCTTAATCTTAAGACTATAATTTTTTAACAAAGATACATATCTAGGAAAATATAATGTAATTATATTTTTGTATTTTTTAAGTTAAATATATTTTTACCAGCATTCCTCATCAACTAAAGAACCGACAACCACAATCAAGAGGTAAACTATAAATAAATTAGTCAAGTGCGAGTAACACTCACATACGTAGGGTTCCGTACTATGTTCAGTATAATTTAAAAATTCTAGTTGTTTATTTCTTTATGTCTTATGGGACACCCTTAAATTTTAAAATTAAAGTAATATTCGCGAAAATTGCATCATAATTAGAACACCCTTTCTATTAAAATATCAGGAGCCTACCTATTGCGGTTAAAAAAATAAGGTAATATTTGTGAAAAACACGTTACTAATGGACACACTTCAATTTTAAGTATTTGTTATAGCGGCCGAAGTAACACATCTACTGTGAACATTTCAAGAGGGTATCTATTACGGTTTATAAAATCTTGTCACTGTCGGAACACCCTTTAATTTTATTATTCATTATAGTGGCCATGGCAACTTCCTTTCTATAAATATATTAAGAGTCTACTTATTGCCATTAAAAAATAAGTCACTATAAGTGAAAAACATGTCACTGTCGGAACACCCTTTAATTTTTAGTAATTGTCATATCGGCCGTGGCAACACATCTTCTGTACAAAATTTCAAGAGTCTACCTGTTACGGTTCAAGAAATAAGGCTTTATACATGCAAATCACGTCACTGGCGGAAAACCCTGTAATTTTTATTATTTGCTATAGTGGACATAGTTATACACCTCCTGTAAAAATTTCAAGATTCCACCTATTCATTCAAAACTTAGGATATATACATGCAAATCACGTCACTATTGGAATACCCTTTAATATTTAACCCTAATTTACTAACCTTCTTCCATACCCCTTAAAGCATAACCATTCGCCGATACGACGAGCAATTATTTGGGATATATAATATCGGCCGATAACATATATTTTTAATATTTTTAATACATACTCACATTTAACAGAATGAAACGAACAATACATATAAGTTTTTGACATATATATTTTTTATAATTAAGTTAAACAAAAAACAGTACTCTTCGAGATTACTGTGAGATCACATATTTATAAAACTAGAAAAAAAAATAAACAAAACAAAAACAGCCTTTTCTTCTTTGGCAATTATTAACTATATACTATGATCTAAACAAAAAAAAAAAAACAATTATTCATTTTCTGAGGCGCAATATGTGCAGAAATCAACTTTATGTTCACCACAAATTGCTATCTTGCATTTCGAGCATGAAGACTTTGTCATACGTCTTTTTTTATATGGACAGATATTGCATATTCTTCTTTTGTTCATATTTTGTACGTCAAGTTGTTGAACACTATCGCTGGATGATGGCTGACTTCGATTAGATTCGTTAGGCTTACTTTTTTGTAATATATATGAGAGGTTGGCTTTCACATGTCTCGGCATTGTGGTAATCTCATATCGAGTTTTGAGCCAGGGTTCGACAAGCTTTGAATGCAGCCGCTTCATAAACTCTCGACGATTAATTACTGATTGTCCTAGTACAGAAGCATTATGACAATACAATATGTAGCTGTTGATACATGCTATATTTATCATGCCATAGAAGACACACATTGGCCAGCGATTGGTTTTTCTGCTGCATGACATTACTGAACACATCTGATCAAATGTGTCTACACCTCCTTTCGTACTGTTGTAAAACTCGATCATAGATGGTTTTTTCGTTTCAGAATTGACTGATCCTTCCTCATCACAGGATGATAATAGATAGACCATTTTTGAGGGTTTTGGTTTGTACGACAGAAGCGTAAGGGGGCCATCGTAGCAAAACATCGAAGTATTTACGTTTCTTTTTCTATTATTCTTAACTTCTTCTGGAATTTCCTTTTTATTTGCGCGCAATGTTCCTACAATCGTTAATTTATATGGTTGTTGAAGTAACTGCTTCGCTAATGGAACTGAAGTAAACCAATTATCAGTTGTCACGTTCCTATTTGTTCCATGTATGCTACGAGAGAGATTCTTTACAAAATACTCTCCTAAAGGCAGACCACCTGTATCTGTTCCTTTTCCCAAATATGGCATACAATCAATCATATATCTGGTACCGCTGTCACACATCATTACCAGTTTAATGCCGTATTTGGCTGGCTTATTTGGAATGTACATGCGAAATTTACACCTGCCTCGAAATGCCAATAATTGTTCGTCAATAGTGACATTGGTTCCAGGAGTATAGTTTTGACGGCACTGGGCTATGAGTAATTCCCAAATATATCTAATAGGAGTAAACGGATCATCTTTCAGCTTTTGCAAACGTAAAATTTTATCGTCAAAACGTAAACAGCGTAGGAGGAATTCGCACCGTTCTTTACTCATGCATGATGCATATCTGATTCCTGAATACTCTACGTTAAATAACTCTTCGAGTGTTAAGTGGTTATCCTTTAAAGCAGCTGATAAGACCAAAATACCAATTAGAGCTCTAATTTCAGCTTTGTTGGTTTCACTCTGTGTATATTTATTCTGTTCATAATTTTGTTTTTTTATAGTAATTTCTGCATTTGTCCACTTAACAATCTCTTCGAAGATTTCATCAGTTATGAAATTCTCAAATAACTCCAAAGGATCAGTAATATGTTTGACCGAACGTCCTGGACCCCTTGCAACATGTACGATGTTAATTGCAGCTGTCCTATTTGAAGTACTCCCCTTGTTTGTGGCCCAAACATGCCGTGAACGACTACGAATATTGCTTCTAGAAAATTTCAAAATATATGGACTACTTGTCTAGAGATTGAGCTGAAAAAGGCTGTGACTCTAGTGCATCATCCTGGAGAACACCATGAGAGCACTCCTGAGTATCTAAAGAGTTATGTTCTTCATCAGAGGGTTCATCTACTGTGTCGCTCTCGACATTATCACACTCCACTATATCTTCCTCTTCGATGTCAGATGAGTCCTCTTGCGCACTAATTTCATCCTCTTCCAATAAGTAACGAAGAATGATATCTTCAGATAATAATCGTTTTGTAGCCATTGAAAAACTTTATAAAATAATAAACACCAAAATGAACAAAAATAACCCACACAAGCGTAAAATACTAACACAAATACTAACCATTCGTCGAATCGACGTACAATGATTGAAACTTTCGAAAAACTACGCACTCGCAAAACACGCACACAGAAAACAAGTTCACCACTCAAGAGAGCTTATTGAATACTGAGTTGGCAAGCAATATTACGGTGATCACAGCACCTGCAGAAAAGAGACAGCTTTTTTTTTACTTTGTGTTCGTCGATTCGACGAAGGTTATGGTTACAGGGTTAAGTTCAATTTTGTATACTTGTTTATAAAACAAACATAGTTTTAATTACAGTCTGCATATTGTAAGTGGTTTCCTCTTACAGCTCAAAAAAAAGACATAAACGTAAATAACAAGTCACTTTTGGAACACCCTACGTTTTAGTATTTTTTTGCTATTGTGGCAGTAGTAATACACTTTTGGTAAAATTTTCAAGAGTCTACCTATTATGGTTCAAAACTTAGGTCTTACACATACAAAGCACACCACTATCGGAACACCCTTTAATTTTTAGGTTTATTTTTTTAGACTTGTTTATAAAGCGAACTAAGTTTTAATTACTGTTTGTAAGAAATAAACACATATTCGTAAATAACATCTCTCTATCGGAACACCCTATATGTTTTAATATTTTTTGCTATAGCGGCCATAGTTATACACCTTTGGTAAAATTTTCAAGAGTCTACCTCTTATGGTTCAAAACTTAGGCCTTATACATGCAAATCACTCCACTATCGGAAGACCCTTTAATTTTTAGGTTTATTTTTTTCAGACTTGTTTATATAGCGAACTAATTTTAATTTAGTGCTTGCATATTTTTAGTAAATTCCTTCTACAGTTCAAGAAATAAGCACATATTCGTAAATAAAACCTCTCTATCGGAACACCCTATAAGTTTTAGTATTTGCTAGTATAGCGGTCACAGTTATATACTTTCTGTGAAAATTTCAAGCGCCTACTTATTACGGTGCAAAATTTAGGCCTTATACATGCAAATCACACTACTATCGGAACAGCCTCCTACAGCTCAAGAAATAAACACATATTTGTGAATAACACCTCTCTATCGGAACACCCTATAAATTTTATTATTTGTTGCTATAGCGGCCAAAATTATACACCTTCTGTAAAAATTTCAAGATTCTACCCATTATGATTCAAAACTTAGGCCTTATAAATCAAAATAACACCACTATCGGAACACCCTTTAATTTTTAGGTTTATTTTTTAGACTTGTATATAAGGCGAACTACGTTTTTATTACAGTTTGTAAATTTTTAGTGTATGCCTCCTGCAGTTCAAGAAATAAACACATATTCGTGAATAACACCTCTCTATAGGAACACCCTATAAGTTTTAATTTTTGTTGTTATAGCGGTCATCGCTATACACCTTCTGTGAAAATTTCAAGAGTCCACCTGTTATGGTTCAACTCTTATGCCTTAAACATGCATTTCACACCACTATCGGAACACCCTTTAATTTTTATTTTTATTTTTTTATACTTGTTTATATAGTGAACTAAGTTTTAATAACTGTTTGTAAATTTCAAGTGTATCCCTCCTACAGTTTAAGAAATAAACACATTTTCGCAAATAACACCTCTCTATTGGAACACCTTATAAGTTTTAGTATTTGTTGCTATAGCGGCAACAACTATACATCATATGTGAAATTTTCAAGAGTCTACCTATTACGGTTCCAGAGATAAAAGGCGCTGACAGACGGACAGACGGACAGACATTGTAGCGAAAACAATAGGGTTTCGTTTTTACACTTTGTGTACGGAACCCTAAAAAGAAATTATAAAAAATATATAACAAATAATAAAAAATTGTAGAATTGTTAACCACTTACCTTTCTCTTGAAGTATCGAACCGAATTGTAAGGATTTTTAAGATGTTTTTAAAATATATAGACATACCTAAAGGGATTAATTAAGAAGGTATATTTAAAAATACAATGCAGTTTCAAAATATCCTAGATATCACTGAAAAACACTTATGCATAAAGTACCATTTTAACAATTTTTTGCAACTAGTAAAGAAGAGTCCAAAGTTCTGCCTCCAGGAACGAAAAAATTACATGACGTTATTTTAAGTATTTTAAGTACTATAGCCTCTAATACAGGACTATTCCAAAAGGCATAAGAATGGAGTCTAATCGAAAATTGTTTCACTTGACTTATCACTGATATTAAAGCGAGTGTTATGGATGAATCTTGTGGAAAATAATCACAAAACGTTCCGAATTCTGTGACCGACATTATAAAGGAAAATTTTTACGATAATGGCAGAAGAAAAAAATTTCCTGTTAAAAGTATTTAGAAAAACTAGGGATATGGGTATTAAGAACAGACAAAAAACTGCTACAGGGAATGCAGAGTCCCTGCTACCAACCATACTTTGGGTTTCAGACTTTGTAATTGATTTAACAATAGCAAATGGCAACTTTGTACTGCTATTACATATTGATATTGAAAAAAATTTTTTTTCATTCCATCCTAATGTGCATATGTTACTATTTAGTTATCATAACGCAACTTTAAATACTCGTATATGGACCCAAGAAATGATGCAAAAACAAGAGTTCAAACAGTTGCCAAGAATGATAAAAACAAAATTATACGTAGTTTTCCCACGATAAGCGTTGCCAAACCTCAATAAAATTGACAATTGGACAGGAAGAATGGCTTAATTTTGTTTCTATTATTTTTGGCATATGTAGCTATTATCCTATGGTACTTGAATTACTTACCAGATAATATGGTACCGCGGTCGGGTGCACTAAATAATTATTTCGCACATTTTTATCTAATTTACATACATATGTATATGATTTTTTCAAACAAATATTGTATTTTGATTTTTTTTTTTCTAAAACTGTCAAATAGTTTTAACATAGATACTTAGTTTTGTTATTTTCGGTATAAACGAATTTTCCATTTATGATAAATGAAAATATTAACTGTAACGGAAAATTAGTATTTATATTCAGTTTTTTTACAAATGAATGTTAGTATCAGTAGAAAAATAAAATGCTTTGAATTTTAAATGTTTATTCGGTTAAAAATAACTGTACGGATTACTTTTTAAATAAACTACAATCAGTAACTGTAAAAATATTCTGAGTGTATGTATGTATATAACTTGGTAGCAAAAAGCTTCCAAATAAACTCTTATCACATATTAAATATAACTTCTTTTCGAAGCTTGCTTGATGAATTAAATCAACGATTTAAATAATTTATTAACGGATGTCAAATCTTTCCTGGATTTTGATCAAAGATTACATACAGAAGTTGCAAGCTCAAAACTTTCTAGATGAATTAAACTAATATCAACGCCCTTACTAAAACTATTGACACTTTGTAATTTTTTTTTTTAAATTAGAAAACTATTCATAAAATTGGTCAATTCATCTATATTTGGGTATTTTTTCACAATTTTTGAGCCAGATTTCCATTATTCTTTTTTGAGCAATTTTTCATTTTGGTTTCTGGGCGATTTTTCATAGGGTCATTTTGCATGCAGCCAATAAGTTAATTTTATTGCACAACATTTGCAACTAATCAAATTAAAAAAATGAAATAAAATGAAATTGCGTTTTGTTGTACTGACCTTCTCTGTTCTTTTAGCGTGGACACGAAATATTATATGATTCAGGGTCATCCCTCTGATGTACGGCCAATAAAGGCAGATCTCTTTTTTTTGGCCAAATGTAACCAGGTTTACTTAGTATGTTACGCGCCAAGGGGTTTGTATGAGATTCAAGCTTCTTTAGACATGTTGCTGCATGTTTCGCTATATTTCCGTTTTTAATGATGGCATATTTAGGTCTTTGTGAATGTTAGAGTTTTTTATATACCAAGGAGCAAGTGTAATCATACGTAGAATCTTATTTTGGCGCTTTTGAATCTTGGTTCAAGGATCGACTTGTACAGCAGAAGTTTATAATCTAAGCTCAGGGTGGAGTTTCTACCAATAAGCCAATGTAATTTAGTTGTACTTCTTTTAGTTTCATTTTTTGAAACTTGAAATCTATGTGGCTTTTCCAAGTAAGGCGATGGTCAAGATGTATACCCAGGTATTTAACGGCTGAAAGGTATGGTATCATTTGGTTATTAATACGAATAGGAGAGCATGAGTCCCTACGCAGTGTGAAAGTTATATGAGTACATTTTTATTCATGCACCTTTATTCTCCGTTTTATCAACCATTTTTCCAAATTGAGTATGTGGTCTTGTAAAAGTTGTAACGCTACTTGGGCGCTTTCATGAATACTTAAAAAAGCTGTGTCATCCGCAAATGTTAATGTGTGGACTCGGGTGGTAATTGGCATATCTGATGTGTACAGTAAATATAAAATTGGTCCCAAAATACTACCTTGGGGAACTCCGGTTTCAATGAGCAATGGTGAGCTTAAAAAATTAGAAGGCAAGGTAACGCCATTCCGAAAATAAAATTGGGAATGTCGGCCTAATGACCTCACAAAACTGTCTGCTTATTGGCTAATAATTTTCATTGAGAGTTTAACTATAAATGATGAGAGTTTTTAATATAATTTGGCAACCCTAAAAATAGGGTTTGCCTATTAATGAAATTTAGTTGTACGTACGTTTTTGAAGCAATTTATTGATTACAGACTTGGCAACCTTATATTGCCCTAACAACGTCATCTAACGGGAAAACATTCGCATGGCGCAATCTTGTCTTCTATCATTCTTGCATGATACCCATGCCTATGCAGTAGAGATTGACATGAGTACATTCGTCTCTAACTAACAGTGGGAGCAAAATAAGAATGTTGAGTATATAACCACATGGCCTGGTTTACAGAAACTTTAAAAATTTTTTGTTTTGTTTTTTTTTTTCAATCCCAAATATTGCAATGTTGCTAACGGTTGTTTATTAAAATTTACATCTTGTTAACAAAACAACATGATATTCGTTTGCAAATGGAAATATATATATTATTTTTGGTAACTTCTGTAGGCGCTTTGCAAATACAACTATAGAATGTACTATAATATATTCTAAAGAGTGATTTTTTAAGAGCTTGAGACCTTTTTTTAAAAAAAAAAACGCATAAAATTTGCAAAATCTCATCGGTTCTTTATTTGAAACGTTAGATTGGTCCATGACATTTACTTTTTGAAGATAATTTCATTTAAATGTTGACCGCGGCTGCGTCTTAGGTGGTCCATTCGGAAAGTCCAATTTTGGGCAACTTTTTCGAGCATTTCGGCCGGAATAGCCCGAATTTCTTCGGAAATGTTGTCTTCCAAAGCTGGAATAGTTGCTGGCTTATTTCTGTAGACTTTAGACTTGACGTAGCCCCATAAAAAATAGTCTAAAGGCGTCAAATCGCATGATCTTGGTGGCCAACTTACCGGTCCATTTCTTGAGATGAATTGTTCTCCGAAGTTTTCCCTCAAAATGGCCATAGAATCGCGAGCTGTGTGGCATGTAGCGCCATCTTGTTGAAACCACATGTCAACCAAGTTCAGTTGTTCCATTTTTGGCAACAAAAAGTTTGTTAGCATCGAACGATAGCGATCGCCATTCACCGTAACGTTGCGTCCAACAGCATCTTTGAAAAAATACGGTCCAATGATTCCACCAGCGTACAAACCACACCAAACAGTGCATTTTTCGGGATGCATGGGCAGTTCTTGAACGGCTTCTGGTTGCTCTTCACTCCAAATGCGGCAATTTTGCTTATTTACGTAGCCATTCAACCAGAAATGAGCCTCATCGCTGAACAAAATTTGTCGATAAAACACATTTCGAACCGAACACTGATTTTGGTAATAAAATTCAATGATTGGCAAGCGTTGCTCGTTAGTAAGTCTATTCATGATGAAATGTCAAAGCATACTGAGCATCTTTCTCTTTGGCACCATGTCTGCAATCTCACGTGATCTGTCAAATACTAATGCATGAAAATCCTAACCTCAAAAAAATCACCCAATATAAATTTCAAACACCTATCCATAATGGTTCCAAAGATAGGGCTATATACATAGGTAAAATCACCAATTGGGATAACCTTTAAATTAAAATTTTAAATTAAATTAAATAAATTATAAGAAATCGCGCGATTTTTTATATTTTATACAAATTTTTTGCCTGCTGCGCCTAATTCTGAAATTTCACAACAAACACATTTATAACAATAATTATACATACATATATTTCAACTCATATTAGTAACTTATTTCTAACATTATAACTAGAAATATTTACTAGTATAAAATAAACAAAACAGATTCTATTTTTTCGGCAAAACAATTTACGTTAATAATCAGAAGCTTTTTAAAGACTGCCATTTTTTAAAGACAGCCACTGGTACAACTTTAAATGTGATGTTAATATATTTTCTGTAAATTCATCATTTTTTGGGAAAAGCCAAGACAGAAATAAATCGCTTATTTCTCCAGTTTATATCGTGACAAAATTTTAATGTCAATACTTCTAGTGTTTGAGGTAAACTTTATTATTAGCGATCATTTTTTATTAAAAATATATCGTTAAAAAAAAAACTTTATTTATATAAAATCGCTCAAAAATGGGTGAATTTTCAATAAAACATTTGGGTAGTTTTTCATTATGAAAAATCCCCCAAAAATGTCGAAATGAATTATTCTCCAAAAACGAAAAAAACCCAACATTTTTGGGTTACTTTTCATATGAAATATTACCCAATTTTGTATGAAGGTTTCTTGGGCTATTCTTCATTTATGCTTTTGGGCGATTTTTCATAGGGTCATTTTGCATGCAGCCGGAAGACGTAATTATTTGTAAAAGTTTTCTATCTTCACACAAAAAATCGAATTAAGAGTAATTTTGGTTAGTTAATAAAGGGTGTTTTTTATAGAGGTATAGAACTTTAAGTTGCAATAAAACAACGATGGATTATTCGATTGACATGAATTTTATTTATCCGAAAGATAATCTTGTGGCATTACATTTTAAATATGATTTCTGGCATATGACCGCCACGGCTGGCGCGGATGTAGTCCAATCTGGATGTCCAATTTTCGATGACTTTTTCCAACATTTGTGGCCGAGTATCGGTAATAACACGGCGAATGTTGTCTTCTAAATGGTCAAGCGTTTGTGGCTTATCCGCATAGACCAATGACTTTACATAGCCCCACAAAAAGTAGTCTAGCGGTGTTAAATCACATGATCTTGGAGGCCAATTCACAGGTCCAAAATGTGAAATTAGGCGGTCACCAAACATGTCTTTCAATAAATCTATTGTGGCACGAGCTGTGTGACATGTTGCGCCATCGTTTTTGAAAAACTTCGGACCAATGATTCCACCAGCCAATAAGGCGCACCAAACAGTCAGTTTTTCTGGATGTAACGGTGTTTCGACATACACTTGAGGATTACCTTCACTCCAAATGCGGCAGTTTTGTTTGTTGACGTAGCCATTCAACCAGAAGTGCGCTTCATTGCTAAACAAAATTCGCTTATGAAAATCGGGAACAACGGTAATCTCGTTTTGGGCTCATTCGACGAATCTACGCCTTACTGTTCAGGCGTGAGTCTATTCATGATGAATTGCCAAACCAAATTGAGAATAAATCACTTGATAGCTGTTAAATCGGTCGCCATCTTGAAAAGTAATGCCAACTTAAAGTTCTATACCTCTATAAAAAACACCCTTTACAATACAAGGTTTAATATTTTTAATTTCATTCAAAAGCTTCTTCGAATTAAAATTTGTATCAATGCATATTTCGGATTTTAAACCAAAAGACATCTATATGGGAATTCTCAATTTTTCAATAAATTTCAGTATTGTTACTAATGACCAAATTATTTTTATAAAATTACTCAAATTGGTTAAAAAAAAGAATTTCTTTTTGAATGTACATAAATATTGGAAACATTAACTTTCTGACTGGAATTCATTAGTGAGATTATTTATCTGACTTAGAACTAACTTAAGAAATATGCATAGGTATATCTCCTCCGGCAAACTCGAAGATCAATTTTACCAAAATTAGCTATAGCCTACCATTCTAAAAAAACCCCAAAAAGATCTACCAAATTTGAGAGGAAAAATCCAAAAATGGTAACGTTGGTTCTGAAAATATTTATTTTATTTTGAGTATTATTATTTTTTGAGTAAAAACCATAGATAACACATAGATAGTCAACTGAAACGTCAAAAAACTAAGTCTCTTGTCAAAAAACCTAAGTCCAAGAATGTATTGGTAGGCAAAATTGTATAAGTGTTGGTTTAAAAAAAAAATTCCCCACAGCACCTAAACTGCACATAGTTGTATAAAATATTTTGTAAAAACAGAATATTTTTTTACAATCAATTTTATATGTTAAAATAAATAATTATTTTTCTTTTTAATAAAAATATGAATTTTGTATTTTTTGCTAATATATTTATGTGCGAAAAACGTTAGATTGAATGCTAATTTTAAATATTGTTTATATTGATTAGAAAGTTCTCATCCCCTAAAACACAAAAATATACAAGACTGTGTAGAAATAAATTTCACCAAAGAAAAGTCAACAAAATTAAATTTATTTTGTATTAAAAAATTTTAAATACAATAAATTGTTAAATAATTTTTTGTGCAAAAATTCAAAATTGTTTAAATATTTGTAAAGTGAAATGGAATAACGCGTAATAGTGCATAAATGTGAATAAAAACTTTACTCCCCTAAGTGTGTTAAATCCACACCATACCCGTATGTGTGAAGACATTTGTAGCCACGTTTTTGACATTTGGAGAGTTGATCATCTATGTGTTATCTATGATAAAAACGATACAATTCTACAATTTCAAAGCCTGCTCACAAGCTGTTTGAGAGTATTTTAATAAACTTTAAACCATACAAGGCGCTTGTGAATTTTTTTTCGCAATTTTTATTTATTGTAATTTCAATATAATTGAACTATCAATAATTACTCATATCTTAAGTCTAAAATATAAATATACTTGTTAAGTCCAACCAGTGCTGGACAAAAAAAAAATGTATGTTTCACGGTTACTCTAATTTGCGGGTTATCCTTCTGATGTACGGATGAGAGAAGCAGTGTCCCTCCTTCTTAGTCGAATGTAACCAGGTTCATTTAGTATGTTACGGGCAAGTGGATTCGGATGAGTTTCAAGCTTCTTTAAATACCTTATGGCAAGTTTCGCTATTTCTGCTTTAACTGATGGCACATTTAGATCTTTATGAATGTTCGAGTTTTTTATATACCAAGAAGCAGATGTAATTATTCCTATTTTGGCGCCTTTGGATTTTATCTACGTTGCTAGCTGAAGCAGTGCCCCATAATTGAATCCAATAGCACCAAATTGGTTTAAGGATCGACTTGTACAGTAGTAGTTTGCAGTCTAAGCTGAGTGTAGAGTTTCTGCCAATAAGCCAGTTTAGTTGGACTGCTTTCAACTTCATTTGTGTTAACTTTGTTTCTATGTGGCGTTTCCATGTAAGATTCTCTACGCAGTGTAAAAGTGATGTGAGTATATTTTTGTTCATTAACTTTTATTCTCCATTTCTTCAACCAATTTTCTAAAATTAATATGTGGTCTTGTAAATATCGTGATGCCACTTCGGATTTTTCGTGAATGCGCAAAAAAGCTGTGTCGTTATGTTATAGTGTCTCCAAGAGCACAACGTTTTGTAATAAACAGTAATGTTAACATATTTTGTTTAGTAAAATCTAATAAATTAAGGCGCAAAATAGAGATAATATCGCTAGATAAGTTAGAAAATAGCTAAAATGGCACAACTCTTACACAAAAAAAAACAATAATATTTTGTTTGTACCCAACTTCACTATTTAAAACTCTGTCAAAATTGGATTTTATAATCGCCAATTGCGTTGATGCCGCCATTTAGGTTTGCTTCATACATTTTGTATGCACATGAGAATTTTTTACAGTTATTTTACGCCTTACGCTCTTGTTTAGGTTTAGCAGTAAGTTTTAGATGGTTGTTGGCTGATTTTTTACACAATTATTCAAATAAAGTTTGTTCACCAAACATTAAACAGGTTTATAGAAATAGATTCCGTTCAAATAGGTAGATATAATGCACAAGACAACATCACTTTTTGCAATAACGTTTTATCATTTGTACTCAATGCACGAATTACTCAATTGCCAGTAAAATTAAAAATTGAAAGCTATTGAGAAGAAAAAGTTTCCCAGTAATTTGAATTCAATTCCTAATTTTAGTGGCCATACCAATTGCGTTGAAGGTATATTCATCTTGTTCATCTTCCTTTTACTACAACCGGTTGCCGGCTAAGGTTTTGCATAAACTTCTTACACTGACTTACTAAACTGGTTTCAATGTTAATGGATTTACTGTGATGTTAAGTAAAGAAAGAAATTACACTAACACACAAATGTTCGCACAACATTTTTTGTAGATATTTTAAGATAAGCAGTTACCTTCATTCACTTTTAGTTTCGTTTTGGTGTTATTGCTTTTCGTGCTTAATTTCTTGTCGTCTAGTAGCTGTGATTGACCTCTTATTTCGATTACAGAGGAGGCGTTTACTTTCATTAAAAATATAATTTGGCAAACAAGATGATTTTTAATTTACAGCACGCAACTTGCTTTGGGCTATGGTTAGCTGTTAAATCAATCTGTGAAATTTGCACTTGGTTAGTTGGTCAAGAGTTGATGTTGTAATTTTATACTTTGTCACATTTTGCCTCGATTTAAAGGCAACACTCGTGTGTGCGGGTTTCTGTATAAAAAGCTGCTTTTAGGACACAACGAAAGACAAGAGTACACAATTGAAGTGGTTTTCTGGCTTTTCATTTGGCCCTTAGCAGTAAAATTAACTGCTGGCTATTTTTGTTCATAAAAGGTTGTGAACGTTCCGTTGATAAGAATGGCTAACATCATAAAGGTGATTTTTTACTTAGTGTGTAAAATTTGGAAGCTGTCCTGGGAAGAAATTATCGCATTTAAAATTTTGATCAATATATAATATTGCAACTTGATTCAAAAAAAAAAAACCTTGATTGTTTTTTGCCTATAGATGAGGATTATAGTAGGACACTGTATGATATATCCAGGATTATTCTATAGATGATTATCATTCTGCAACTGATGTGAACCAAAATTTCTATAGAATTTTAATAGCAATTTTTATCGTTATTAAATGCCGTAATTAATCACAAACCATTAGGAAAAATTTGATCTTCGACTACGCACAGTGGATCTAAACAGGTCTTCTGATTTCATTAAAATTGCACATCATAAATATAAAAAAAAATTAGTTCGAGCTTTAGTTTTCAAAACTAAGACTTTTTAGACCATATCTATACAACCAAATAGTAACTCATTTCCGTCTGCTGAGTCTCTGCTTTTCTTTTGCGTTCGCATCGTAAAAATATCCCATTTTCAAGAGAAAGTGGAGAAAAAGCAGTGAAAGTACGCAATTTCCGGTTTAAATGTATTGAAATTTTCAATTTAAAACTGGGATATTTTAAAAACGGTTGCGCAACTTTTATTTTTGAAAGAGGAATATTTTAAACAAATTTGCGCATCAGATGGCGCCAATTGAATAAAATTTGTATTTAGTTTGTATTTTTACTTTGTGGAATTACATTGTTATTAAAATATTTTAAACGGAGCTTAACAATAATTTTTGATTTTTTTATAATTTTATCCAGGGATGGGTATCTTTATATAAAGTAAATACATAAACCATAACTGAAGCACTGTAAAAGTAAGTCTTACAACTATAATAGCTAGCGCCTTCAAACTTTGCAAAAGTAATCCCTGTGAAAATGCGTATAATTTGCCAAAATACAGAACGCATTGTGACAGCGGGCGTGGTACAACCCATACAAAGTGAACAAATATTATCGTTTACATAGTGTTCTATAACAGGTACGGTCTTTAAAGTAGGTAAAAGTAACCCTGGGAAATATAGACTTAATTGGGACAGTGAACGGGGTACCCCCATACAAAGTGAAAAATGTGTATCCTGTGTCTAAAGAACTGGTATAGGTAGCGTCGTAGCGTTGTTCATCAGTAACCCCCATATTAAGATAGATTGTGCGGAGAAACACAGACTGAATTGGATTGGTGGGAGTGGTACCTCCTATACATCGTACGAAATTATTATCGTGTACCTAATAAGCTCTAATAGATAGAGCCCTTAAGTTTTGCACGAGTAACCCCTATGCTAATGCGCATAGTCTACCAAAATACAAACTGGATTGTAGCATTGGGCGTGGTATCCATATAAAAAGTGAAAAATTATTTTCGTGTACCTGGAGAACTAGAAGTAGAGTCTTGAAACTTTGCACAAGTAACCTCAGAGTAATGTGCAGACTGGATTAGGATAGTGGGAGTGGTACCTCCCATTAAAAGTAAAAAATTATGATCGTGTTAATAAGTATAGTCTACCAAAAAACAGATTGGATGGGAACAGTATGCGTCGTACCTTGCATATAAACTAAAAGATTTTTGATGTGAGAATAACGTGCGTTTTCGAGTTAAAGGTTGGCCATACTTTTCTTCCAAGTTTTTATTGTATGTTTTATGCGAAGCGCACCGGGAATAGCTAGTTTTTTATAAAGTAAAAAAAATACATAAACTAATATGTAGCATATATTAAGGCGGTTCTAAAAACGTAAGGGTCTTTGGAGAGGATTGCTTTCAAAGCAAAATCGAGCAAAATATTGTCAGGACGCCCACAACGTAGCGGGCACAGCTTATATAATATAGAATAGCACCCTTTACGTACAGTTGGGAGCATAAATGAGTACATGTTTGTAATTTCTGCATTTGGCTATAAAAATAGTAATAATGAAGCGGTTTAATCTTTTATTTTATTTATTATTCAGTTGTTAACAATAATGTTTTTAAATCAAATCAAAATACTACATCTGCAAAGAAAAATTTAAATAAAAATTAAATTATGTTATAGTGTCTCTCACTATTCCCTTAACGCTATTTTGGGCATACACATATACACATGCTGTTTTAACTTATTAAGAATTTTACCAATTGTTTTTATTCACTGCAAAGTGCACTAATTCCAAAGAATTTTAATATATATATTTATAACTTTATTAATTGTATTTTCCCAAAGAATTATAACTATGGTAAATTGTATTTTCCAAAGAATTGTTTGTCCAAGTGCTAACGAAAATCCAACAGTCAACAAAAATGTACCATTAATTCCAAATGACTTTAACAACTTTATTATTTGTATTTGGCCAAGTGTATTAATTCCAAAGAATTTTAATAACTTTATTGATTGTATTTTCAGGTGCATTTCCGCTAACGAAAATGCAACAGTTAACAAAGATGTACCATTAATTCCAAATAATTTTAATAACTTTATTATTTGTATTTATTAATTTGTCCAATTCCAAAGAATTTTAATAACTGTATTCTCAGGTGCATTTCCGCTAACGAAAATGCAACATTAGTAACCTTATTAATCCCAATACATATTTATTAATTATATATTTTTTCCAAAGAATTGTTATACCTTGATCAAGTGCAAAATGCACCAGACAAATTTCTTAAGAATTATTATGCAAACACTTATTTTAAATTTATATTTCCAAAATGCAACAATAAACAAAATAATAGTATTTAAGAAAGTAGAAAATAAAGAAAGATGATTATTATTGATTGAACCTTAAACCCAGTTGTTTTATTTTTTTTCGTTATCTCTCGTTTCGAGGAAAAAAGTGGCGCAGTCGGTAGGATACCCGTGTATCCTTGTGTGTAAATCATTTAAATTCGAGTTACATAAGAAAGGATATTGGATATTTCAATATCCGTAACGGGTAAAGAAAAAAAAAATTAGAAGAACGAATCCTTTAAAAGATTAAAGGACATACAAATTTTTTGTGAGAAAAAAAAAACTTTAGTTAATGTGACATTCGAACTTCATAAGATTGAAGAACGAATCCTTTAAAATATTAAAGGACATACAAATTTTTGTGAAAAAAAACTTTAGTTAATGTGACATTCGAACTTCATAAGGTTGAAGAACGAATCCTTTAAAAGATTAAAGGACATACAAATTTTTGTGAAAAAAAAAAAAACTTTAGTTAATGTGACATTTGAACTTCATAAGATTGAAGAACGAATCCTTTAAGAAAAAAAATTAAAGTACAAAAATTTTGTGAAAAAAAAACTTCTTAAACTTCATAAGATTGGAGAACGAATCCAAAAAAAAAAAAACAACACAACGGAAGAAAGGTGAAAAAAAAGATAAAAAGATTTACCCTTATCAATAATATATCCATACAGAAGCCGAAGACACATTCATATTGACAATTCATCATTCAACTCCAACATAATGACAATTTTCTTTTCATCCTTGGAACCACATCCTAATCAACTTTAAACTCAACATAGTGACAATTTTCTCATCCTTGGAAACACATCCTAATCAACTTTAAACTCAACAGTAGAAACACAGAGCCAAGCAGACAGCAATATAATTTTCAACAACAGCATCAAAAAGTAGAATTCGATTAGCTAAATTTTATTTAATTTTATTATTATTATTATTTAAAATTCATATTATATTTATTTATTAATATTATTATTATTAAATGTATGTAACTGAAAAGATAAGCATAGAGTCAGAAATTGAAAGAAAATTACTGTATACGCCCGGAGAACAAGAAATCGAAAAGTTGCAAGAACTCCTACATAAAATAACATTGATAAAAACCAAAGCAAAGAAAAATTATTTAAGACATAAAAATAAAAGAGAAAAACGCATTCGTGTGTAAGAGAGAATTTCCTTTTTCCTTTCCCAAATTTATATATATTTTTTTTTAACTTAAAAATGGCAGTACAGGCTGAAAACCCAAACAGATTAACTATAAACCCTTTGAAATACCTAAACAACTTACCTGAATTCTGTGGCGACTCAAGAGACCTACAAACGTTTACCACACTCATTGACCGAATACACGCACACCTACAAACATATGACGCACTGTCCCAACTACTTTTTTCGGACGTGATAAAGTCAAAACTCAAAGGAAAGGCAAGACAGGCAATAGAAATAAACTGCCACGCGACTTCGTGGACAGAGATTAAAACCATACTACAGAATAATTTCAGAGACAGACGTTCCTGCGAAGAACTCTTTGACGAATTACGAAGCGTGACCTTTAGAACAAACACTCTAGATTTCTACAACGACATGAAAACCAGGTTACACAGATTAAATAACAAATTGGTAGTTATTTTAGGGGAAACTGAAGCAACTAGACAGAGCGCGATGAACAACAAGCGCACTGCCCTCAACATCTTTAAAAACAAGATCCCTGAACCAATGAAATCCATCCTATTCTGTAGGAACCCAGAAGACTTGGAACAAGCTATGGACATACTGTTCCAAGCCGGATACGCACATATAGGGAATAATAACGGGGACGGCCCAGAGTTTAAAAATCATTCAAGCAATAGGAATAATAACTATAGAACCAATACACAATACAATAAAAAAGATAGTAGGAATAGAAAACAATACGGGAACCCCCAACAACCATTCAATAGACAGAATTTCCAACCAATGCCCCAAAATAACGGAAGAGATTACCAACAACACCTACCATACCAACAACCATTCCAACAACACCGACCATACCAACAACCATTCCAACAACACCGCCCATACCAACAAGCAAACCCACAAAACACCAGTCCTCAAAATCCATCATTCCAAAGACCAAATTCTAGAAACCAACCAGAACCTATGGACATAGGAAAAATAGAAGTAGCTAAAAATTTTCAGGAGTCAGCCTCAAGAATAAATTACCATTTATAACAATAAAGACAAGGATAGGGTTTATAAAACTTATAATAGACACAGGCGCAACAAACTCAATTTTAAATCCGGGGATCTGCGACCCCAAAAGAATTCATTCAACCAGCCCACTTTTAATTAAAACTCTTCAACATCAAATTTACGTTGACGAAAAAGCCATTACCTATGTTCGAAGAATTTAGCGACATTGGAACAAATAAAACACTAGAATTTTATATAATAAGATTTCATAATTTTTTCGACGGTCTGATAGGTAACGATATATTGAGACCACTAAATGCCTGTATCGATTATGGAAAGAAGGAAATAACTATCGGTAACAAGACACTCCCTATGCACTTCGAAAACGGAAACTTAAATAAAAAAAGGATAATAGCACCAGATAACTCTGACCTAGTATATTATAAGGAAGAAAAGGACGGAAATATTGTAAGAGAAGGAATTTTAAATGTGGAAAATGGAGAAGTAGAAATAAACTTGCTATCTGAAACTAATCGCGTGACTACGCAAAAGGTAGATCACGAAAATTTTAGTATAATCGAGAATAAAGAATTTAAACCATTGAATGATCAAATTAGAATAGGACATTTAAACCCTGAAGAAAAATCACAACTATTACAAATAATAAATAGATATCATAATATTTTTTACCAAGAAGGTGATAGACTTTCGTTTACTTCCGCAATAAAACATAGAATTAGAACTACAAACAATATACCCATATTTTCCAAGTCGTATAGATACCAGTACGTACACAAAAAAGAAGTTACAGATCAAATCCAAGAGATGTTGAAAAATAAGATAATCAGGAATAGCAATTCTCCCTATTCAGCCCCAATTTGGATCGTGCCGAAGAAGGCCGATGCCAGCGGAAAACTAAAATGGAGACTTGTAATCGACTATCGTAAGCTGAACGAAGTAACGATCGATGACAAGTTCCCCATCCCGAACATAGACGAGATTCTTGAAAAACTGGAAAGAAGCCAGTATTTCACTACACTCGATCTGGCGAAGGGTTTCCACCAAATCGAGATAGAGGAAGAAGACATCCACAAAACCGCATTTAGTGTCGAAGGAGGACACTATGAATTTCTGCGAATGCCTTTCGGACTAAAAACAGCCCCTGCAACGTTTCAGAGATTGATGAACAATTTACTCCAAGATTATATCAATAAAATCTGCCTGGTATACCTGGACGACATAATCATATTTTCAACATCCTTACAGGAACATATGAACTCACTCAGGCTTATTTTCGCAAGATTACAGGAGGCAAACCTAAAAGTCCAACTGGATAAATCAGAATTTTTAAAAAAGAAAACAGAGTTCCTTTGGCACATAATCACAACGGAGGGAGTCAAGCCCAATCCTAAAAAGATAGAATGCGTTGTTAACTTTCCAATACCCAAAACGGCAAAACAGATCAAGCAATTTTTAGGGCTCACAGGTTACTACAGGAAATTCATAGAAGACTACTCATCTATCGCTAAACCAATGACTAAATACTTAAAGATAGATTCAAAGTTAAACATAAATGTCCCAGAGTACGAAAAAAGTTTTAACACCCTCAAGACCCTACTAACACATGATCCAATATTAGCATATCCAGACTTTTCTAAAACATTTACATTGACAACGGACGCGAGCAATTATGCTTTGGGAGCAGTGCTTTCGCAAGATAATCACCCAATATGCTATGCAAGTCGCACCCTTAATACACACGAAATAAATTATAGTACAATAGAGAAAGAATTGTTGGCCATCATCTGGGCTACAAAATATTTTAGGCCCTACCTCTTTGGTCGCAAATTTACAATAGAAACGGATCACAAGCCATTAACATGGCTCTTTTCTATAAAGGAACCCAATTCAAAACTTGTTAGTAGAGATTAAGATTATCTGAATACGATTACGAAATTAGGTACAAGAAAGGAACAAAGAATAGTAATGCCGACGCTTTGTCAAGGATTGAAACCGAACCCAGCATTAATACACTAGAATGTGACAGTGCAACGATAAAAAGTACTACTTCACCAATTAATATGTTTAAAAACCAAGTAGTTATAATGAAAACAACCTCTGGATCATTAAAAATAAAAAATAAATCTGTTTTTAAAAATAAAAGAAAAATAATTTCTATGAAGGAAATGGACAGAGAAACAGCAATTACAAAACTAAAGAATCATTTTAACCCAACACAGCTGAACGCTATCTTTATCGAAGAAGAATTTTATACAATGTTTAAAAATGTTTATGAAGAACTATTTTCAAATAACACAAATTTTAAAGTACTTAGATCTACACTCATGACAGAAGACATAGAAGATGAAAATCGGTTAACCGAAATTATTAAAAATGAACACCTTAACAAAAACCATAGAGGAATTCAAGCGGTATATAAGGAATTAATTACGCGAATTTACATTCCTAAATTGAAACAAAGGATAACTTAGTTCATAAATAACTGTGAAATTTGTAATTTAGAAAAATATGACAGAAAACCTCCAAAGATCCCTTATAAAATTACGGAAACCCCACATAAACCTCTCGAAATATTACACATAGACGTATTTTATACCTTAAATAAGAAACTCTTTATGACAGCAATCGACAAATTCTCAAAATTCGCTTTAGCATTTCAAATAAACGGTAGAACCTGGACGGAATTCAAAACAAAACTATTGCTGATAATCAATACCTACGGGAAAATGGATAAAATTATCGTAGACAACGAATTAGGATTTAGGGCCATACCGATGCAAGAATTTTTAAAAAAGGAGAATATAGATATTCACTATACCTCAAATAGTAATTATACGTCCAATGCCGATATTGAAAGATTACACAACACAATAAACGAATACATACGCTTACTAAGACATGATAAAGAAAACAAAGACGAAAGTATGGAAGATAAAATGACAAGAATAATAGGTTTTTATAATAACACAATACATAGCACGACCGGCATCAAGCCGATTGATTTTGTAAATGGCAAAGTACACGAGGATAGATATACAGAAATTCGTGACCTTATGAACGCAAAAAAAGAAAAATATACTCAGAAGTTAAACGAAAATCGGAAGGATTTTGAATTAGAAGGAGGACTAAATTATATTAAGGAGATAAGAGGTGGGAAAAAGCATAGGAAATACAGGAAAGTTAATGCAGAAAAAATAGACGATGACCACATACAGACGATAGGAACCGGACATAAATATTACAAAACTCACGTTAGACCTACTAAGAAATACCAAGACAAAAAGAATCCCAAAATCAAAGCAACAATTAAATAATTTTTTTCTGTTTTAGATGATTAAATGGATCATAATAATGATAACAATTGTTCCAACCGTCAGGGCCCAAACCATCGACGTACAGGACCTATCATACAATAACGGCTATATACCAATCAAAACAGGGGAGACCAAAATCGTTAAACACTACATCAAAATACTACACATAATAAACACAACAGAATACGAGCGTACTTTAGAAATAATCAAGACCAACATGGACATCCTTAAGACATCAAGTACCGAATCAAAAAGATTAATGGATACAGTAAACAGGAACTTTATGCTGTTGAAGGCAAAAATAGAAAATCTTAACCCACATTTTCGAAGGAAACGGGCTTTACTAAACATTATAGGTAAAGGCCTAAAAGTGATTGCAGGTACAATGGACAGCGACGACGAAGAACAAATAAGTAAAACTCTTAAATTACTACACACAAATGACGAAAACTTAACAAGCAAGATGAACAATTTAACTTATATTAATAATGTCATGAACTCCCAAATCCAGAATATTACCAATCATATAAATTACCAGCAAAACACAATTGGAAATTACTTAACTAAATTCAAAAATATTATAGGAAATAAAATCACAACCATAGAAGACGAGATAACATTTATAGAACACATATATCAGATTAACAACGACATCTCACTCTTACGCCAACATGTAGATGACATCGGACAAATTATTTTCTCCGGAAAACTGGGAATTATCCCCACAGATATTCTTACTCAAACCGAACTTAACCTAATCCCAGACTTTGACAGTTATACCAACATTAAGGTATCCATAGCACTTCACGACGGTAACATCATCATTATTCTTTCTATACCACAATTTTCACAAGACCCACTATCCATGGTGACATTCGTACCAATACCTGACAAGAATAATAAATCCATACAACTTAATCATTCTGATGTCCTCATAGATTTAGAAAACAATATTTATAGTACGTACATTAAGGATAACTTAAAAAGGAACCTAATAAACATCAATGATAATTGCTTGAGTAATATATTAAATTTTGAAGAAGCTAACTGCAAAATGCAAACATTTAATAAACAAGAAGTAGTTGAAATAATTCCAGGCGTATTAGTTCTCAAACAATTCAATAGTAACATATCGCACAATTGCAATAAAGCTAAATTAAAAATTTCAGGAAATTACTTGACAAAATTTGAAAATTGTGAAATAAACACGTTAAATAAAACTTTTACAAATGTTAAACTAAAAATACAAGATAAGTTTATCCTACCTAATCTCATAACAAAAATTAAAGACAATAGTAATACAACACTTGCAGACATAAAAATTGAATCTTTATATCTAAAACAAATAGAATATGAAGAAACACTGAAACAAGTACTATATACAGATAAGAACTCAAAAATACTTAGTTTTAGCATAGATATCTCAATTATTATATCAATATGTATCTTAATTATTTTTATATACTTCTTCAAGAATACAAAAACATATATTCCGAAAGTACAATTAAAAAACGAAACTACTATAAACAACCCGGCAAATATAATATAATTTAGTCGGAGCCTCAAACTAACGGTGGGGGTGTTATAGTGTCTCCCACTATTCCATTATATTATAGTGTCTCTCACTATTCCCTTAACGCTATTTTGGGCATACACATATACACATGCTGTTTTAACTTATTAAGAATTTTACCAATTGTTTTTATTCACTGCAAAGTGCACTAATTCCAAAGAATTTTAATATATATATTTATAACTTTATTAATTGTATTTTCCCAAAGAATTATAACTATGGTAAATTGTATTTTCCAAAGAATTGTTTGTCCAAGTGCTAACGAAAATCCAACAGTCAACAAAAATGTACCATTAATTCCAAATGACTTTAACAACTTTATTATTTGTATTTGGCCAAGTGTATTAATTCCAAAGAATTTTAATAACTTTATTGATTGTATTTTCAGGTGCATTTCCGCTAACGAAAATGCAACAGTTAACAAAGATGTACCATTAATTCCAAATAATTTTAATAACTTTATTATTTGTATTTATTAATTTGTCCAATTCCAAAGAATTTTAATAACTGTATTCTCAGGTGCATTTCCGCTAACGAAAATGCAACATTAGTAACCTTATTAATCCCAATACATATTTATTAATTATATATTTTTTCCAAAGAATTGTTATACCTTGATCAAGTGCAAAATGCACCAGACAAATTTCTTAAGAATTATTATGCAAACACTTATTTTAAATTTATATTTCCAAAATGCAACAATAAACAAAATAATAGTATTTAAGAAAGTAGAAAATAAAGAAAGATGATTATTATTGATTGAACCTTAAACCCAGTTGTTTTATTTTTTTTCGTTATCTCTCGTTTCGAGGAAAAAAGTTCGTTACTCGGTTACTAGTTGGCATGTGTGAAGTATATAATAAGTATAAAAATGGCCCCAATATACTACCTTAAGGAACTCCGGCTTCGATTGGCTGGGATGAGCTAAAAAATCTCCTTCTTTCACAATAAATTTTAGTTCGGTTAAATAACTATCTAGCAGTTTATATAGTAGGTTTGCGGGCAAATTCAGTTTTAGCTTATATATTAGGCCTTCATGCCATACCTTATCGAATGCTTGAGAAACGTCGATAAAAAGCTCAGAGCAGTATTTTCTCTCTTCAAATGCCTTCTCAACAACATTGACTAACCTGTCAGCTTGTTCGATCGTACTATGTTTTTTCCTGAAGCCGAATTGATGGTTTGGAATACATCCTTAGTCGCTTAGAATAGGGTTAAGCTTAGTTATTAACATCCTTTCAAACAGCTTTGACATATTTGATAATAGGCTTATAGGTCTGTATGATTCAATTTTTGTGTGGTCTTTCCTGGTTTAGGAATCATGTTAACCAAGGACACCTTCCACTCTGTGGGGTAGTACTGAAGACGTAAAATGGCATTAAAAATAAAAAGAACGATTCTGCGAGCTATACGGGGCAACTCAAATAACATCTTGTTACTGGTTTTATCAAAGCCAGGGGCTTTTTTGGTGTTTAAATCCGTTATTGCTTTTTCAATATCACCAAATTCGAATCTTATCGGTACTGCAGCACTAGCCTCGGATTGTGAAATAAGCAAATATTTATCTGATTAAATCGTATGCAGATTTAAATAAAAATTAAATTGCTTTAACTATTTGTGTCGTTAAGGTTCTGCAATTTTTTTCTTCAAATTCCCTACGAAATTTTATTCAAAGTAATTTACCAGTTATATGTTATGATTACCTCAACCATATTTTTTTTTGCGTGCGGTTAATTATGTAACTATTTACATACATATGTCTGTATGTCTTAAAATATTTTTATATTTAATTTTAGTTCGCTTTTTATTTTTGTTAAGACAAAGGAACAACTTGAAAAAAAAAAGTTTGCATGGAAGTCGTGTAAAGTTATTTATTTCTCTATTTAAATATCCATTTTGTTAAAAAAAAAATTAATTAGTTTTCTTTGTCTGTTTTTTTACAGGTAAAAGTTACTAAACTTTCTTTTTAGGTCTGGTATTTTAAATAAATACTATTATTGTCTTATTTCAAGACATCTTTTACATTTTACACACTTTGTTGTTAAAATTTATTGTAAAAGTGAAAATTACAGGAGGTATTAATGTGCAACGACCCAAATCAGATTCATTTGTAGCATGACACTACCAAAAAGACCTCACGCAGTTGGAGTTTTATATCGACTATAAAGTACTTTGTAAATGTGTAGGTGTCTGGTAACGGAAGAGAAGTTTTGTTCCTACTGTCGTTATAGCCTTTGTGCATTTGCAAAAAAAAAAATTACTAAACCACAATAGAACAAAATATAATAGAAATTAAACAGAAGCCAAAAATAAGAAAAAAATAAAATAACAAAAAACACAAAGCCTAGTTGTAACAAAAAAGTTGTGCATCTACAAAGTGCATGTTGTAGAGTAGAAAAAGTATTTAACAGAAAGGTCGTTTGCCATTTGGTTACAGTTTGTATTTAGTAGACAAAGAAAATAGCGTTGAAAATTTAAGTTGGTATTATGGCACCGTAGGTTGTATTGAAGTTTGGCTATCGAGTTGAAACCTTTTTAAATTAAATTTAAAAAATAACATAAAAACTTATTAAACAAGCAAATCAACCTAGATTCATACATATGTTCAAGATGAACATACCCCCGGGGGTTCCAATTGTCACTGCAGTAATGGCAAATGCTTTGACGCGGTCCACTCGGGGAAAATAGGAGCACCAGACGCTAGGGTTCCTAGAGCCTAAATCTGGAAGAAAAGGTCTGCACATCTGTTCAAGATGAACAATTTTTTAAAACTACATGTCTTCTATGTCGTTCTATTTAATATTTCCTGGTAAAAGGTTTCCTTGATAATCATTATTTATTAGCCAGGAAAAGACTACGTAAAATTATGCAGACCTATAAGCCTTTTTCGAACATGTCTGTTCGAGAATATATTAATAACTAAGCTCAACCCCATTATGATATTTTTTACGAAATGGAGAAAAGATGAACATCGGAACATCTTGATTGACGCCTTGCTTGCAAAAGTTATCAAAAGTAAAAGTAATAAAAATGAAGTTAGAAGAAGTCCAACTAAACTGTCTTAGGGTGCATACAGAGTGGCCGCTTGTTGCCGAGCCGAGCCGACTGACGCTTATTGCGAGAACCAATGCGAGAAAACTGGTACTATACAAATTAGTACAAATAAGCGCGAACAGGTCATAGTGAGCTCCGAGCTGGTCAGAGCGCAAAGCTGATTGAATGCGAGAAAACAGTTCCAAAGCGTATTTCAGCGCCGTAAACATTGTTTATATTATGTTGTTATGATTTCAACTTGATTGGAAAACAAAAATTAAGAAAAAGTAAATAAAACATGCAATCAAAAAATTGAAAAATAATAAAAATTAAAAAGAAAATAAAAATTAAAAATTAAATAAAAAATAAAAATTCAAATAAATAATAAAAATTAAATAAAATTATAACAATTATAAAAAATTAAACAAACTTATAAACAAATTGTATAAAAAAGATTAATAAAAATTTTAAAGTAATTGAAGAAATGCGTTAATAAAACACAAATAATAGATAAAATATCAGCGCTGATTCTCGCATCCACTATGCACACTCAAACTTGTTTCTCGCATGAACAAGTTCTCACAATAAGCGTCAGTCGGCTCGGCTCGGCAACAAGCGGCCACTCTGTACGCACCCTTATTGGCAGAAACTTTATCCTCAGCTTAGAATACCAACTTCTTTTGTATATATCGATCCTCAAACCAATATAGTTTTATGGAATTCAATTACGGGGTACTACCACCGCTAGCAATCTTATAGAAAATTCAAAGGAACAAAAATAAGATTATACGAATGGTATATAAAAAAATCGAACATTCAGAAATATCTTACATCTTACAGAAATATCTTACATACAATTTTGGGTTTTTATTTGGAATATTTGGCTTAAGATATGAAAACTTATTGTTGTTTCAAATATATTGATGTAATAAATGAAATATGAAGAAGAAGACAATATGCGTAGATCAAAATCAAGTTTATATGTCTTAGAGATTTTTATTGGGTTCATGTCAAGAATTTTATGAGAAGCCCCCTAAAAAACCAAGGGCCAGAAATTTTTGTACTTCTCCTACAGAAGCTTTAAAAGCCAAAGATTTTTCTTAAACAACAATAAAATAAATTCACATTTGTTTGGTTTCTAGCTGTAACCGCCATGTCGTGGGCGTCCTGACAATATTTTGTTCGATTTTGCTTTGAAAGTATTCCACACCAATTGTAAGATTCTTACTTTTAGAGTGCTTCAGTTATGGTTTATGTATTTACTTTATGTAAAGCTACCCATCCCTGTGTGCAGTTCTAAAATTTATAAAAAATTCTAAAAATTATTGTAGAGAGTACAATGATATTTAAAACATTTAAATATCATTGTAATTTGTAAACAAAGTAAAAATACAAATTTTATTCAATTGGCTATTTGACAATATTTTGTCATTATTTTAAAACAGCGCCATATGTTGCGCAAACGTGTTTAAAATATTCCGCTTTCAAATATAAAAGATGTCCTAGAGTATACAGTACCTTTAAATCGGTTTTATTGCTTTTTCTGTTTATTTTCTCTTGGACATAAGATATTTTTGCTGAAAAAAAAGCATCCTATATTGGAATCAGGATGCTAGAATACCTCCTCACAAAATTTTGTTAAATCCATTACGATATATATTTTCTTTATATTAAGGTATCCAGCCTTGTATAAAATTTATAAAAATTTATAAAAAATTCTAAAATTATTCTAAAGCTCTGTAAAAGCTGTTTAAATTATTTAAATAACAATGTAATTTCACAAAGAAAAAATACAAATCAAATACAAATTTTATTCCATTGGCGCCTAATGTTGGGCAATAGTTTTTTTAAAAATAAAAAAAATATAACGTTGAAAATATCCTACTTTTAAACCGAAAATTTCAGTATCTTTAAACCGGAAACTGCATTTTGCACTGCGTTTTCTACATTTTCTCTTTAAAATGAGATATTTTTGCAGAAAAAATTATCCTATTTTGGAATCAGGATGCTAGGGTACTTCCTCACAAAATTTTGTTAAAAGCCATCCAGTAGTTTTTACGTGATGCGAACACAAATGAAAAGCAGACAGACGGAGAGGAGTTACTATTTTATTATATGTATAAATAAATATATTGTTGTTGCATCCACCACCACGTGTGGCTCCTAGAGTTTTCTTCCAGTTTCAAATTTTAAAGAAATGTTTTAACGAAACTAACTCTAATTGAATGCGGTCATCTCTGCAAAGCTTGTTTAAAGAACATTTCAAAACTATGGTTTGAAGAGGGTTTAGAAAAGTTGGAAAAAATGATAGATGAAGTGTGTTAAGGTAATAGGAGGCTAAATTAACAAATAAACTGCGATCTACTTTAAAGAAAATGTCTCTCTTTTTCCTTGTACCATCACTTTTAGTTAACTTTTAGTGGTTGAAAGGAAGTAAATCGTTATATATTTTTTTAGTACATATTTTGAACTTTTATTATCATTCGGATTTAATTTAGCGAAGTGTGCTTCAAAAATCACTTAAAGAAACACGAATCGAATTGAAGGAGCGTTTTTGTACTTGTATTTAGGTTGGTGTGGTGTTTTTTGCTTTGATTTGTATTTTATGGCTTTATAGAAAAGAATAAACATAGAGGTACCCATTAGACCCACAGGGTGGGCACTGGAAACCAGAAGCGGTCAATAGGCTCCTTGGGGGCAGGGGAAATATAAGCAAATATTTTTTGAAGGTTTTTTTTTTTCTTTATTCTCACCATTCTTCGGCAACATGATTTGCACGACGGGTCTATGGAGCCCAAGGAGAAGACAATAGGCCCTCCACCGATGTGAAGCGTATTTAAATTCGGTACGGTTGAATATAGCACTCTTACTTCTTTTTATGTAATATTTTATCCCAATAAATTTTAGCACATTATAACCCACTGTGCCTTATAATAGAATCTAAATAGTAGTATAAGTTTTAAGTATTTTGTTCTTGCTGTTGCTCAAAAAGTTCTATTGTTGTTTTTTCTAATGAATTAAATTAGTTTTGAAATCTTAGTTCATAGTTATAACTTTTATTTTACTTTTCCTTCATACTATTACTGTTCCATTATTTTTTTCTTTATTTGGAAAACAAAAGTTTCTTGTTTCATTTACAAAATGCTTTTTACTAGATTATAAATGATAACAAGTTGTCTCTTAATTATGTTAAATTAAAGTTTTTCTTTTAGTTTTTTTTTTTGTTTTAGCTGTCATATCTTTTATGCTTCTCTGCTTTCCTTCGCATACTGTCTATGGGTTGGAGTAAAAGAAACACAGATTTAGGCCATATAATTGTAAAAATTAATTTTGTACAAAAATAAAGATAAAAGAGAAAATAAGAAAAACCGTAAATAAAATGACTCTTTAATTCTTTCTTTAAGCGCACAAATTTAATTTTAATTAAAAATTTAGTATTTCTTTTTACTTTTTTAACTTTTTACATATCTTTTCAACAGATTAGTTTATAAGATTAGAGAGACACTGTCGCCTGTAGTTAGAAAGTTAATTTATCACGGCAGCTGTCAGTGTCACATTTCAACATTGTTTGTCGTTGTTGTTTCACAATGGCAGCTGCAGTTGCAATTGTATTTGTGCTTTTCATATGTGTATAGTCACAATCCTTTCAAGTGAACTTATGTCACTCATTTTGATAACTGTCTACTGTCTACAAGTGCTCCTACCTCTAGTCCCTCCTCTATTAAATGGTTTATTTTCTTTTGCTCTGTTTTTTAAAGAAGCAAGAATGAATTGCAGTTTTAACGTAAACAGCGGAAGGTTATTAAGTCTGTATTTTTCTCTTCCACAATTGACATATTTTTAAATTAAAGTTTTTAATAAATTTTGCAAACAATTAGTTGTCTTTGCTGTGACTGGACTATTTAAATTTAAAATTGATATTTTCATATTAAAGAACATTAAAAAAAACAATTATAGAAATCAATTTATGAGCTGATTTACAAAAAAATGGTTAGAAACTAAAAAACAAAACAAAATTATTAAATACTTTTTTATAAAGTTTAAAGTCTTAACGACAGACTTCTAAAATTTACAGATTAAAATAATCATGTAGGCGGGCCATACTCAAAAAATTCCAAAACAAGGTTGACTTTCTTTTCTTACTCTTCAATAAGTCTCGAACAACCATAACGCTAACTTAGTAATGTTAACTTAAAAGACGCGACTTCACTCTTTAGGTTAATGGATCTCACATTCCTTATCTCAGTGAGACAATATATCAAGTCATGTCCTGTTACGTGGCTAGTTATTAGCTAAGGGTGCTTAGATTGTTTCTGCAACATTAGGGTAAAGTAAATACCACAATTCCCAAAATAAATGCAAAAAATCCCAAAATTGAAATTGTTTTTAGTCTTTTGCCCATAAAGTCCACATATGGACAAGGGGTTATAAAATACTTCCAGCAATAGTTGGGAGTATATATATATAGATTTATTAGGTAGTATTCTTTTTACGATCCCAAATTTGGGATTTTAGAACAAATAGGCTAAAACCATAATTTTGATGTAAAATCTAATCTGGTTTTGAAATTTTTCCACAATACATATTTAAAATTTTTCTCACTAAGTGTAGAAACACAAAAGACGACGGTATCGATAGTTCAATAAAAATTTGACATAAGTTACCGTTCAATGATAATGCCGCTGAGATAAAGTTTATTTTATATTCTTGTTGGTTTTTATTATTCTCATATTTTTCTCTTACTCTCCTACATTATTGCCATATAAAGGGTAGTTAAATTGTAAGAACCACATATTAGGATATTATTGTCATTTCTTTTTATTTTGATATCATTGGCATGGTTCAATTATGTTTGGAACAAAATAACGGCCAAATGGCCGCCGCGACACCGGCGACACACCTCCATCCGATGCTTCAAATTTTCGATGACGATGAGGCATAATTGAGGTTTTATACCATTAAAGTGCCGAATTATCTAATCCTTTAGCTCTTGAATTGTTAATGGCTTATTGTCGTACACCCTTTCTTTCAAATAACCTCAAAGAAAGAAGTTCAAAGGTATCAAATCACATGGTCTTGGCGCCATTGAATTTGTCGCGCAAAAGATACATAAACATATACAATTATAATCTTCAGGTTCTTGGAGTAGATTCTAATGTCACGTACATGGTAAATTTACACTCAGCGGTACTTAATATTGTTTTCCTTTCTTCAATTTTCATGTTAAATTATAAAAGTTTTAAACAAAATATTTAAAAAAAACATATAACGGAAATTTAAATAATATTGACAATGCTGTCAGCCAGCCGTCGTTTTTTTGTGTATTAATTCTCAGTAATGACATATCGTACCGTTACCGTCGCCTGTTGTGTTCCTACTCTAACTATAGGAAAAAAAGATATTTTAACAATATCGAAAAATCAAAAATTTTTATTTTAAAATGCTTATAACTCGCTCATTTTAAAACATAAGTTACAGATCAAACCATCATTTATAGATAATAAGCTCTAAAAGAATTTGTAGAAGGGAGGTACCCAACTTTGAAACTACATATCGTCACCCCTGTCAAGTGGATGATGCCCACCGTCAAAACTTAAGCTGAAATACTCCTCTGCTGTGTTCATACCAAATTTTGGACAAATAGCTGAGTTATTTATAAAATATATTGATTCTACCCCACAGTGCATTGCTAAGAGAGGTGTATTTGTTAGATATTAAGGGTCCACATAGTAATGCACTTATAGCCGCCAGAAAATCGATGTCCTTGATTCAGTGGGTTTCAGTGTCTAATAATCATTTTATTATTTTCCAGTAAATATGTATGTGTATCTGCGAAAACTGTTTATAGTAAATTTATTGGTTCCATTACATATTAAGTCCTTACTTCTGCGATAGTCATATATTTTCTTTAAATTCTGATTATAATTAATTAATCATGAACATGGGATTTAATATTTTACCAAATAGAGCTATACAGGAGTACATTGCAACACAGACCTTTCTAATTTATTTATCTATTCATGCAGACAAGTAAAAATTGTATTGTATTGTAAAATTGATCAAAGGTAGCATCTCCAAGTATAGGATGGTTAAATTTAAGTTTTCAGTTTGTTCCGAAAGTTTTATAAATACACAGAAACAATTTTGCACCAATTAAAAGCAACTAAGCAAATACAATTTTAATTAATTTTTTAATTGATTCAATTATTTATTTAATTAAGATAGAAAAAAAGAAAATTCTAAGCAAATTAATAATTGAATTAATAAAACGTTACTTTAAATTTGTATCTGAAACCTTTGATTAGTAAAAAATGTTTTTTTCGGTGTATAATATTTCTAGATTTTCTAAAAATTTGGCGAAAGTTTTGATAATGATAGGCTTGTATTCTGTGTACTGACCTATCGGGGCACACAAAACAAATTTTAATTTTCTTGAAAATCAAATAAGTCACCTTTTGGATTAAGGATATTTGTATCGTTTTTTCTTTAATATTAATACACTTAGTTCATTGTCTCTCTAAGTTTTTATGCTGTTCAAAAAATTAGATTTTACAAGGCCATCAAAATAAGAGTCTTTTTCAAAAATAACCTCTTTAACCCAAAAGGTCTTACTGATCATGCATTTTTAAAAATTTGGTAAACTGGCTAAATGTAGAGAGTAGGCTGGATATGGTGAAGTGCATACTACTTTGAAGTGCCCCGTGCATTCCAAAAACCATAACCATAGCCATAACGATGTTGGACGACAGACCCACCTTAACTTACTTTGATGCACTTTCACCAAAAGAAATCTACTGTTTCAATTATTCTTAGGTCTGGAATATTGTGAAGGCCAAAAGTTTTTTCGAAGTGGTCATAAAGTTAAGCTTATGGTTGAGTGTGATCCCATCGCACAGATAGCACTTTTATATCGAAATGTTTAGTGCCTGGGTTGAGGCACTATTATCATTTGAAGGATTTTATCAACTATTTCTAACATGACCACCTCATTCAGGCGAAATGAACGATTTGCGCCATTCATGCTGATACGATCACAACAGATGCAGTAAACTTTTACTCATTAAACTCGATGGTTCAGAGTCCCAGTAATATTTATCGAGCCTTTCCTTGGTTTTGGTTATACTTTTTGTACGTGAAAAATATTGTTTAATTAGTATCTACATGGAATTCCAATTTAAGAAGGTTTGTTGCTATCAAAAACAATCTAAAAATTCGACAGTAGTCCAGTAATATAAAGTAGTAAAAGTGAGTAAATCATTGAAAGTTAATTCGCTGGGCCTAAAAAACTGAATTATTATAATCACTGAAATTATTGTCTTCAAAATATTTTTTCCTTTAAAGTTTCCCTACATAAATAAATTATCCTTTGCAATTATGAGTTCCAATATAAAAAAACCCAAACATGTTTATTATTCATAATTATTTAAATTGTCTTCCATATTAACGATTTCGCACTTTCATTTTCGTCTTCATCAGCATTTCTTTAACTCTAACATAATCGATAGTAGCTGCAATTGTTCTTTTTATGCTTTTCCAAATACAAATTGCTTGAACACAAACTTTTTGTTAACAAAGTCGAAAATTGCGTTGAATTCGTGATAAGATTATTTAATTAACTCGAATATAATTCCAAGAAAAATAAAAGTTATAAGCGCAAATAATTTCGTTAGTTTAGTACTAGTTTAATTTGAATTCGTTGAAATTATATTCAAACATATAAGTTTGCCATTTAAAAATATACAGTTGCTACTCATACTACTGCTAGCAAACTGAACAGAAAACTCATAATAACATTCACATGAATCTATACCTCTAAGTTCACACATATACATATGCATATATCTATACATATGCATGTGTATTCATTAATTTTCTAACAATATTTGTGTAGAATTCGCACCATGAATATATGTAGCAAGTAACTTTATGAAATTAAAACATTCAGAAGTTGTATTTTATTTAACTCCTTGTTGTTTTTGGGGGTAGGAAAAGATTTGAGCAGCAAACATTTATTAAATAACACACGTTCTAATTGTCGTACATTCAGTGCACACTTTATAATCAAATTTTGGAAAATATAAGTTTTATTTAGTTTAAATAATAGGAAATATTTTAATATGTTTATGTTGAAACTGCAGCTGTTACTACATTTAACGCACACTAAATCATTAACAGTTACAATCATATATTTTTAAAAACCAGCTTACTACGAATAATTCGTCTGCATCACTGCCTTCTTTAACTTGAAAATACTTTTCTGACGGGAGTTTAATCTACATACATATACATATCTATTCTTATAATAAAACATAACTTATTTCCTTCTTTCGCATCACGTAAAAACTACTGCATGGATTTTAACAAAATTTTGTGAGGAGGGACCTTATTATGCCGATTCAAATATTATCCAAAACCAAGGAAAAGCTCGATAAATATTACGGGAACTCTGAACCGTCAATTACAATGAGTAAAACGTGGTTTACTAGGGTCTGTTGTGGTCGTGTCAGCACAAGTGGCGCCAATCGTTCATTTTGCCTGAATGAGGTGGTCATGTTAGAAATAGGTGATAAAATCCTTTAAATGATAAAAGTGCCTCCACCGAGAGGTTTTCGCATGAACAATTCGATATAAAAATGCTATCCGCGCGATGGGATCACACTCGACAACAAGCTTAAGTTTATAACCACTTCGGAAAAACGTTTGGCAATGTTAAAGCGCAAAGCCTAAGTGAAGACCTTACAATATTCCAGGCCAAAGAACAATGGAAACTGTGGATTTCTTAAGGTGAAGGTGCATCAAAGCAAGTTAAGGTGAGTCTGTCGACCAACATCGTGATTGCTATGGCTTAGGTTATGGTTTTGTAATGCACGGGGCACTTCAATGCGGTATTCTACATTTAGCCAGTTTTCTAAATTTTAAAAAATTACTGATCAGTCCGACGTTTTCAATAAAACTAAAATTTGTTTAATATGTCCGGATAGGTCAGTAAATAGTATACTAGGCTATCAGTAGCAAAACTTTCTCTAAGTTTTTAGAAAATCTAGAAATATGCTTGAATTTAATGCGGCTATAGGTCTTTCAATAATAAAAATAATAAACAAAAACCATATATTTAATATTTTATTATTTTTAATTTTTATTTTTCCTTTCCGATATTTCGGTTTACTTCGTTAACCATTTATAAGGATTATTTTAAAAAATTTGAGCACAGCTTTTTAAATTAGCAACTTGGCCGTCTACTTGTTAAGCTTTGTGTCATCTGAAATATTAGAAATATTATACACCGAAAAAAACCTTTTCCACCAGTCAAAGATTTTAATTAGCTTCAGATACAAATTTAAAGTAATGTTTTATTGATTCAATTATTTATTTGAATAAAATATTCTTTTTTTTTTCTTTCTTAATTAAATAAATAATTGAATCAATTAAAAATTTAATTAAAATTGTGACTGGAACTAATTAAAACCTTTAATTGGTGTTAAATTGTTTTCTGTGTATTTATAAAGCTATCGGAACAAACTGAAAACTCATAGTTTAACTCTTAACTCTTCCGTACTTTGAGGTACTACCTTTGATCAATAATTATAATTTGTAGTTATCTGCACGAATAAATAAATTAGAAAGGCGTATGCTGCAATGTACTCCTTGTATTTCGCAAAAATATCTTATTTCCAAGAGAAACAAGCATATTTAAGGCACCTTTTATTTTTGAAAGCGGGGGTATTTTAAACACGATTGCGCAACAGAAAGCGCTGATTTAAAATAATGACAAAATATGAATTACTTAATGCCAAATAGCCAATTGATAAAATTTGTATTTTACTTGTATTTTTACTTTGTGGAATTACATTATTATTAAAATATTCTAATTTTTAAAATCTTGGAGTTTTATATAAATTTTAGAATCTTATCTAGGGATGGGTACCTTTATTTTAAGTAAAAACTAGAGGTGAGCGCAGGATGTAAAAAAGTGTACAGTATTGCATGGTTTTGAAACGCAAATATTGATTGTATGTGTAGTCGAATATTACTAAACAGTAAATACAGAGAACAAGAGAGCAAACAGTGCAAAAATCAGTGCACCTGATTTGACCGGACAGTTTTATCAAGTGCAATACATATTCTGAGCATTTCATATTGTTCACTAGTTCATTTTACTTAAATTTTCTTAAGAGTAAAATCTCTGATTTTTGAGAGAAAAAATTAAATACAAAGTACAAACCCTTGCTTTTAACATCATACATTTACATACATGTTGTCTGCTATAACAGTATTTCATATCAAGAGACACTATTGAAACAAAATATGCACTACTGAAATTTTATTTCAAACAACAACAAATATTGCATTGGTTGGAAGAAGAGCAAATGCTATTGTATATTTTTATTTAAAAGCACAACAATATTTGTATACACATTAAATCAAGTGCAAGAAAAAAGAGACCAATTCATTATTGAACATTATGAAGTTAGTCTAACAAGACGTTTTATGCTCACGTTTAGTAAATACGTATATATGTATGAACCACTATAAAAGTAAAAGGCTTAAAATTTGGTGGTTATTTTTAAAGCAAACAAAATATTGTCAGGACGAACACAACGTGTGCGGGCACAGCTAATTGGATAATAAAATAACAATTTATGTTTTTAAAAAATGGTTTTTTGACTCTCCTAAAAAATTTTTAATTTTATGTTATGACAGTTTTGTTATTAATTGTGCGATATGTATATCTCCGACTTAACAGCAAACATGTAAGAGATAATGTAGTTAATTATACCAAATATCATAAGCTTATTATCTTAGAGTATGTATGTAAATAGAATTCATGTAGATTGCCTTATAAAGAATTTTGTTCAAATAATTTACACCTTCTTCTAACTACATTTTAAAAGCTTGATTGCTATTAATCGAGTAAAAGGTGTTTCGTACATATATACAATATTTAATTTTATAATAAAAGTACTATAGTTAAAATTCATTTTAAAAGCCTTACAATGGATAAATTTAATAGATACATATTGGGGCCATGGTTCATTTCATATAAAAGTTAGAAGGTGATGGGTAGCTCTTGACTAAAGAGCATGTTCATTTGATTTGACTCTAGAAAGAAATTTTTTAGTTTTAAAAAAAGTGTAAGATATGATAAAAAAAAAATGCTAAACTTTATGAAAACTTTAACGCAGGTTTCACCCTGTATATGTATAAAAACTGTTTCACATGCAGACACACTTCTATTACATACAATTGGAAAACTTTATTGCAAGTACTAACTAAATGAAAGAAAGAGTTGTAGAACAAATTACAAGTTAAGAAAAAAAAAACAGCAACATGAAGTAAAAGTCGAAGAACTTTAAATCCGCGCTGAAAATCCGATTAATACGGATTGAATTTCTACCAAATCTTCATGTATAAAATAATACTGAAAGTAAAAGAAATAAAAGTACATTTGTTTTTAGCAAATACAAGAATTCCTTTGCATGTTTGTCTCTCTGTCTGTTGGACTGTTAATGTGAACGTGTGTATAAGAGCATACAAATGCAGACATTTTTATGTAAAAAAAGTTAGTTGAAATATTAGTGTGGCAGTCATTAGTTTAAGATTTTTGCTTTAAACTATTTGACAATAATAAATAGTTCACTAAATAAAAAGTTAATAAACTGAAAATGTCATCCTTATGTGATATTTTATATTCAACCAATATAAAAGCCGAGCTTGGTTATACTTAGAATTATGCTTCTTCGTTTGCAAGAAGTAAATATAAATACTTAGTGACAGAATGTTGCATTAAACACATAGGCAACAGCAGGCTATCCAGCAAAATTTGCTAAAACTGAAAAACACACATTTATATGAAATAATTTGTTTTGAAGGCATCAGAGCTACATGGTTAGGACATCCTTTGGCGCTGTCTCTTAGGACAATTTCTACTTTCGTAATAGAACAGGAATAGATCAAGATTGCTGTAACAGAAGATTTCCGTACATGAAATATTTTTTTAAAATTTTGTTGTTGCACTTAGTAAACGTAATGGAACACAAAACAGCAACTTTAAAAATTTTTGTGTGTATATTTCCGTCTGTCTGTCTGTGTTCGCATCACGTAAAATTTATTGGATGCATATCAACAAAATTTTGTGATGAGGTACTTTAGTATCTTGGTTCAAATATAGGGTACTTTTTCCGCACAAAAGGTCTCACTTCCAAGGGAAGACAGAGAAAAAGTTTTGAAAGTTCGCAATTTTACCAATTTAAAGGTACGGCAAATTTGACAGTACCTATTTTTTTTAAAACCGGGATATTTTAAACACTATTTACAGACCTCTACAATAATTTTAGAATTTTATATGAATTTTAGAATTATATCCAGGGATCGGTAGCTCTATATAAAGAACATACATAAACCATAACTGAAGCACTATAATAGTATGAGTCTTAAAATTTGAATATTAAATGTTGTGGATAACTTTCATTTAATATTCAATTAGGCAGGAGGCTACACGAAGGCGAATACAGCCAGCGGAATTTGTCGTGTACCCGCTGCCATCTATGAGAATATATTATAAGCTCATTTGTCGACCAACTAATATGGCCTCGTCAAAAATGCTAAAGAAAATTTACAAAGATATACTGTTAACGTGAGAAAAATGCAGATTGGGAATTAGTTGCACATAATAAGCTCCGTGAAAAGTAGTTTTTGCAGATTAATTAGCATGGATAAAACGAGGCTCCATAGCCAGAGAACTGCAGATGTGATCAAGATGAACGTTGGCACCTTGCAGTGTTGGCTATTATCCGACGTGGGTCTTACCACTGAGTGAAATAAAAGTGTAGACTAGCGCCCCTATTGTCTAGTACAGCACTCTTTACGACAACGTACCATAATGGCAACCATGTTGCACTAGACATACTGCACAGTCACATTGAGTAGCAATTTATAGAACATGGCAAACCGAAGTCTCATGTTCTAACCTCTTGTTTATCACACTTTGATCAACAAAGCTCTATCCCTGCAGACACCGAACTTAACCACCACTTGAACCTCCGTGGTGGGACCTCACCAACAAACGGCCACAGCGAGGGTCGGCTCACTGTGGGACCACGGGTTCCCGTGGTACTAGTCCTCTGGGCACTGGTCGGGCCTCGCAGAGGACCCGTAATATCACAGACCTGTTTTTCTAGATTTCAGGATCCAGGAACCCTGGCGTCTGGTGCCCCATTTATCCCAAAAGCAGTTTGTCAAAGCTTTTACAAATCCTGCAGTGACAGTTAGTACCCTCGGAGGAACTAGAGAACTGCAACGGCATTCATACGTTTAACACGCTCTTGACTTTAAATCAATTAGTCCTTGCATTATATTGACTCTACGATTTAAATCATCATTCGCCTCATATTAATGAATTCGGATTTTTGTTCATTCCGATTAACAATAATTATTTTAATCAAGATCACAACGCAAAAATTTAAAACGAAAGGATGTGAATTGTTGTTTATGATGGTAGTTTAGAAGAATGACGTCGAAGAAATTTCTTTAAGCACAAAGAAGTAGTCATCTGGCGTTCTCTTAAAGCGGTAACGTGTTAACATGGTTTATTTAAAACAACTTTATTCAAGTAATTCAAACATGATCAGATTGCCGGAATAAAATCAACTGCGTAGTGTGAATAACCATTGTAGTGTATGATAAAATCAAGAAAAATTTGCTTTTTGCAGTCCATCATTTAATACCGCTTCTGCAATGGTGTCCATTAAAAATAGTCTCTTCTTAGATTTTTTCCTCTATCGTCATTTTCTTTTCAAGACTTAAAATAACTATTGCTAGGGTACGAAAGATTTTCGAACAATTTGTGTATACTTTAGGAAGAATTACGGATTCTATCGATTTACCGAATTTTAAAATTGTATATATTTTCTTGGATAGATCAAGTAATTTTAAGACTTTTTTAAAATTTCATTTTTATATCCTATACTTTCATTGCCTTAGATATAAATCTAAGGTTTAGAACTATTGCCACAAACTAGGTGTTTTGAGATTTAAAAATCAAAAATAAAAATTGGCTACCCACCTAATGATTGCTAAATTTATTTAAGTATAAGTTTCAGCGTGTATGCCAGTAACTATTTAAACGGAAGAAAAATCATTGAAAATATAAAACAAGTTCAAATGTGACTGCGTACATTAATGTAAGAACTTTGTCTTTTGAGTTTTTCTGTCGTTTTTTTTCTCCTTTACTACTTGGTACAACGGGGTTAGGAGTTTTCTGCACTTGCTCTAAATGTTAGCAAGCATTGTTATATTTATTTGTAAATGTATGAGTGTGCCTGTGTCTGTGTTCTACGTATATGAATATGGGTTAAATTAACTTATTTTTCTCAAACTATTTTTTTTTGGGTGAAGCAATAATGAATGAATTTATTCGAACGTTTCTTATGTTTTTTTTTAAATACAAGTACAATTTAGTGGAAACTAATGTGTTTCTGTGATTATTGTCTTACTGAATTTTAATATAGTTTCTTAAAGAATGATTAAATTTGATTTTGGATAAAGCTATTATTTTAAATCCATAAATATCACTAAATAGCAAACTTCTGTGTAGTGAAATTCAATAGATTTTTTAAAGAAATAAAATAAAACTAAAAAAATAAGTTTTTTCAAGAGAGTTTAAAGAGGGTGTTAGATATTTTCAATATTTTACCTAAATTTTTTATAGTTATTTTGAAAATAAATTAATAATAAGGCTCATAAAGTTGAAAAAAGGATAAATATTAAAAATTATTTTTTAAAGAATATAACAATTTATTTAGAAAAAATTCAACAAAAAATAACAATTTTTTAAATTACTATTCGTCGTCGTTGACATTATTGTCACTTTTGGGGCGACATCACTTTGTATCGACGTCGTCATTAATTCTATTATAACTTCGTATTCTCTAACACTATTATGACGACGTCGACGAGTTATTTTATTTTGTTTACATTTTTATTGAAACATTTTAAAGCAAAAATATTTATGTACATAAATAAATTAAAAAAAAAAAAATGTTTTTTGTATCAATGAATTTGAGATATCCCCCAACAATTATGCTAGTTCAATGCAAACTTAAAGCAGAAATGCAAATACATTAGCTCATTGGCATAATCTCTATCCTAAGTTTAGATTTCAAACTTTTACTTTATAATTCAATCCTTAAACCAATTTGGTCTTATGGGTCTCAGTTATGGCGTAATGCCTCAGCTTCTACTTTATAAACAATTTAAAGACGCCAAAATAAGATTTTACGAACAATTACAGCCGCACCCTGGTATATTAAAATTTCGAACATCCATAAAGATCTAGATCACAGAGGTGACCAAGTTAATTATAGCAATAACAGTGTCATCATACAGTTTTTTGTCTAGCACTGGCTGGACTTCAATATACATATAACGGGTTATCCATTTTTCGGTTTCAAAAGTAAACGTAAATAAAACACATATAAAGTATTGTTTTTAATTATATTTCTTTTTTATTATAAAGTTTGAACGTTGACATTATGTGTGAAACACTACATCATTTAAATGACCACCACGCGAAGTGTTGCAAGCATTGATTCTTT